>VUQJ01030159.1:0-11923 GCA_015108635.1 Andinoacara biseriatus
CCAGAGGAAGCAAAGGAAAGAGTTGTCTCAGGACATTAGAAGGAAAATTATAGACAAGCATGTTAAAGGTAAAGGTTATAAGACCATCTCCAAGCAGCTTGATGTGCCTGTGACTACAGTTGCATATATTATTCAGAAATTTAAGATCCATGGGACTGTAGCCAACCTACCTGGACGTAGAAGCAGGAGGAAAATTGATGACCATACAAAGAGACGGATAATACGAATGGTAACAAAAAATCCAAGAAAAACGTCTAAAGAGATTAAAGGTGAACTTCAAGCTCAAGGAACATCAGTGTCAGATCGCACCATCCGTCGATGTTTGAGCCAAAGTGGACTTAATGGGAGACGACCAAGGAGGACACCATTGTTGAAAACAAAACATAAAAAAGCCAGACTGGAATTTGCCAAACTACATGTTGACAAGCCACAAAGCTTCTGGGAGAATGTCCTATGGACAGAGAGACAAAAATGGAACTTTTTGGCAAGCACATCAGCTCTATGTTCACAGAGGAAAAATGAAGCATATCAAGAAAAGAACACTGTCCCTACTGTGAAACATGGAGGAGGCTCTGTTATGTTCTGGGGCTGCTTTGCTGCATCTGGCACAGGGTGTCTTGAATCTGTGCAGGGTACAATGAAATCTCAAGACTACCAAGGAATTCTAGAGAGAAATGTGCTGCCCAGTGTCAGAAAGCTTGGTCTCAGTTGCAGGTCATGGGTCTTGCAACAGGATAATGAACCAAAACACACATCTAGAAACACCCAAGAATGGCTAAGAGTAAAACACTGGACTATTCTGAAGTGGCCTTCTGTGAGCCCTGACCTAAATCCTATTGAGCATCTTTGCAAGGAGCTGAAAAATGCTGTCTGGAAAAGGCACCCTTCAAACCTGAGACAACTGGAGCAGTTTGCTCATGAGGAGTGGGCCAAAATACCTGCTGAGAGGTGCAGAAGTCTCATTGACAGATACAGGAATCGTTTGCTTGCAGTGATTGATTCAAAAGGTTGTGCAACAAAATATTAAGTTAAGGGTACCATCTTTTCTGTCCAGGCCTGTTTCATGAGTTTATTTTTTTAAATAATTCTATTGAATCATGGTTGAAAAGCAATAGCAGACTTTCATTTGTTCATTTTCATAGAATTTTTATTTATGATTACTTTTGTCAAATTATTTAGTTATTCCTGTTACCATTGTGGGTTTTTCTTTCATTAACTGAGGGGTACCAACAATTTTGTCCGTGTGTGTGCACACACACACACACACACAATGCCACTGAGAGACTTCTAACATGTTCTAGTAATTGAGCTCGTATTACCCCTATTTCATATATTTTACACTGGCTTCCAGTTAGGTTAGAATTAGTTTTAAAATTCTTGTACTTGCATACAGAACACTTTTGTTCCATTTCATTCTGTCTTAACTTGATTTTGTATTGCTGTTGATGGCCCTTTAATATTTTTTTTTGTGACTTTGTTTTTATTATATTCTGTTTTGTTTAACAGCACTTTGTGACTACTTGTCTGTGAAAACTGCTTAAAATATACTTTGGCTGTTAACACAACACACACATAAGTAATCATGACTGCTCTTTGTGTGCAGATGGGCAATTGCTGATCAAGGTCTTGGCTTGTGAAATGTCAAAAATGTGACTGTAGAGGCAATTAAAAAAAGCAAAACAGTAAACTTGCTTGACAATAGTACAGATGTTGCAAAGCAATACATCTGTCTGCATGTTGCTGGATTAATAAATTAATGGTGTGAATTTTGCAAAGCAAACAATCCTAGTGTATGTTTATGCTCAGCTAAATTCTTTATTATTGGTGCGATTTCTCCAAAGCAAACATTTTTATTATACGTCATCTTTGGCTAAATTCTTTACAATAACTATTGTTCTTCCTCATTGCAGATCTCCTACACCATTCTTGCCTGGCTCATACTGAGATAACTGCTATTACTTTTCACATTCAAGTATGTTTTACTTTTTTTTTTATTTCAATGGGTGTTGCAAAAACATTAAAAATAATCTAAATCCCTCTGTATTCAGCTGAATGATGCAGAAAAACTCACCTGAAAACATTCTTGTCTACCTGCTGGTGATCCCACAATTTTCACTCTCCAGTCATCATTTTATCCCCATGTAGGGAAATTTGTTGTACATTCAAACAAGGTCCTCCTCAAGGCCAACAAATGTGTTCTTGTTGATCTGGAGGCATTTGAGCGAGAGGAGTGCCATCTACTCTATGTTCCCAATGTGGTTCCATTATGTTTTTTTTCATCAAGAATCTTTGGAGAAATTGAGAAACCATCCTTTTTCATCTCAATAGTGGGACCACATTTTTAACACTATAAATACAATAATGTCACAAATCTGTAGAGCAACTTCTTGGGATGCTCAGTTGGTTTTTTTTTTTTTTTTTAAAATCATTCAATAAGACTTGAGATTCTGAAGCTGTAAGCTTCCGTGTATGACTGTGAAGTTATCATGTTGAGAAAATCTGTTTGCTCACTTCGATTTTTCTGACATTGTGTTATCTTATGTTAAAGAACAACATACGAGCAACTGAATCTGCCTGAACATTACTGAGTTATTTGAGCAACTCCATTATATGGATGTTTGTAAAGAAATATTCTGTGACTTTTCCAAAGGCATCAGGCTCTATATATTTTTCTGAAATGTTTAAAGCATGGTAATTATCATTTTCAAATTAAGTTCTGTGATCTTTTTTCTCCAGTTTTTTTTTTCCGATTTTGTCTAGGGTTTGTTCTCATTACTCTCACTGAAAAAGAATCCAGGTTTTCTTAAAGACTGATTAGCCCTAACTCAAACCCAGACTCTGTCAGCTGCTGTCATTTTTATAGACTACACAGACCACCAGCACAGATACAACATGAGACACAAAGAATAGTGAAATTCTACACTTTTAGACATCACTCATCTTGTTCACTGATCTTACGTCTACAGCAGACTGTTGTGCATGGTACTTTGTGATGATACAACCACAAATGACTGATAACTAATTTTCCAGAGCAACTGCTCAGATACGTCACATTGACGTTATAAAACATGTTTATAAGGATGTCAGCTGCTACTGATTTCCTTAAAAAGCTTTTATAGCTCTCTTTGTCTGACGCTGCTGGTTTAAATCAAAGAAATGGTAAAATTCAGTGTGTGGACCACAATTCATTAAAGACTCTTTACAGTGCTTTGAAACTGTTTTATCCTCTTGTATACATTTACATGGTGCAAGTAGTATCTGATGGGTGTCTTTGTGACTGGTTTATGAAACAGCTGCCAGAAACAAAATAAACTGCTGGGGGGATTGCTAATTAATTACACAAATGTAGTGTTGCACATAGTGTTGCAAATTGGACAGAAAAATGTATTGTCTTTTTTACCACTTGTCATTATGGATGAATTAGACAATGTTTTTACCATTGTCAATCATCTTCCTTGTGGTCTCATTTTTTTTCCAAGTAAAGCTATGAGTATTAGCAGTATTAAAAATGTGATTGCACAGGTAGCTGATGACCTCACTGATGAGTTTACACATACAGCCTATACAAATCTGCATTCAAAATTGCTTGGGCCCAAAATTTCCCTGCAGCAGCACTGCACTGTAATGAGATTATCAATGTTATTAGTTTCACCTGCGAATCTGTGTATAAACACAAGTGATGAGATTGACTGGTAAGAATTAGTTGTTAAAACACTCAAAAATAGTGTTAAAGTAAAAGTTATTTTTTGTCCTTTGAGGTATAATCTATATGAATTTGTGTATAGAGCTAATTATTAGACAAGACAAATCTACATATAGTGTAATGTGTAATGTTTCTTCTAGACTTTAAGTTGCAATATTGTGTTTGAACAAATCCAGAAAGGACAAGATTAAATATTAATTTCATACTTGATTTTAATGTTTTGCTTTTAATTTAAATAAAAATCATTAGATATATTTTGGCATGTTTATTCTACAGTTGTATATTAGCAGCCTCAGAACAAGAAGGTTCTACGTTTAAACCTTCCTGGTAACTGTTCTCCTTGTACCTGGTGAGTTCTTTGCTCAAGCTTCCTCCTACATACATAAATGTTAGGTTAACTGGGGATTCTATATGTAATGTAGATATTGGAAATAGATAACATACATGCATCCATTCATCCATTTTCTGCAGCTTATCTGAGTCCAACTCACAGGGACAGCAGTCTCAGCACAGATGCCCACTCACCTCCACTAAGCCTTCAAGGGGAACACTAGGGCCTTTCCCAAGTCAACCAAAAGACAGAAGCTTTCCAGAATCACCTGGGCATGCTCCAGGTCTCCTTCCATTGGGACACACCTGAAAAATCTCACCAAGATGTTTCCCAGGTTGGATTCTAATTAAATGCCTGAATCGCCTCAATTGGTTCCATTCAATGAGGAGGAAAAAGAGCTCTATTCTGAGCCACATCCAAAACAACCGCACTCTTAAGAGCAAGTTAATTTCTGCCATTTTTAGTGACAGTCTCATTAATTGTGTCACTATGACAGCTTTACATTAATACTCAGCTTTCTCTGAAGAGAGAGCTTCAGATTGGTATTGAGGTGAACCTCAATACAAATGTGCTTGTCGACCTCCCGCTCCACAACAAGACCCCCAGACATATTCCTGCACTTGTGGCAGCAACTTGTCCCTAAACTGGAGTGGGCATTCCACCCTTTTCTGGTTAAAGGGAGGTGCTAATTCACACTTAGATGCACACTCCCCCAGTGTAAACTGGATTTCACTGCCTGATGAAACCAAAAGAACCACATCATCTGCACAAAACATCTCACCTAGAATGAGCCAAACTTATTGCCAGCAATGCAAAGCAAGCTCTCACTATGGTTGCTTGGTGACCGAATAACCCATAACAATGTGCAAGGTACCCAATACTCCCAAAGCACCATCCATAGCAGAGCTTACTGAGGAATAAGCAGGCTAAACTTGGAGCCTCCACACCAAAAGGGGACCCCCCAAGAGCAGGTTGAGAAAGCAAAATATTTTGATAATTATGTTAACAGATTGACAGCTCAACACTATTGGTTTAATCTTTTCACTGTCAGGGCTTGGGTCACATTTATGCACACTGCAAGTAGATTGTGACTCATGTCTCCAAAAATGATTTATCCCTCTGGGAATGGGAAAAAAACAGAGGAAGCAAAAAAGTAGTAGGATATATGAACAATTACATATTAGCTATTTCTAACAATGATGTTAAATCCATGTGACCTGCTGGAGCGCCAGCGCTCCCGACTGCCAACTGCATATAATGCCAGAGGATTTACACCCACATATAATGCATTCAATGTGTCCCAAAGCACTGTATCCTTCCTCTAACAGGTTCATAAATATCGCGTAAAAAGCATTACGCCCTTTATCATGTGCATTAGCATGTACAGCTATGGCATTTCTGTATCTAGCATAATATATAGATACAGAAAAGGGTTTTCACTTTTATTGTGGGTTAGTGCACTCTTTAGCTACCTTATGTAGTTACTATGGATTACCTTCATACATATTATTACAATTAGGGTTCTGAAGGTTGATGTATATTGAGTTTAATTAGTCCACACGATGGTACTACAGCATGTATAACTGTAACAATATGGTCTGGCGGACTTGTTCTATTATACGTAGATCTCAAAACAAATTCAGTAATTGGGTTCAGTTGAGGTGTAGTGAGCTTAGGGGATGTTGTGTGATTGGTAACCTACTGTTAGCCCTCTAGTCAGTTAGTTTCTGTTTAATTTATTTAATATAGTCTGTTTTTACATTTGTATTGTTATGTAAAAACAATATTTAGGCCAATGTTAATTTTTTTTGTCACTGTTCTTCCTTTTTGCACACTTTAAAAACAATTAAAAAGGTTAACTTTTAAAAAAAAATTCTTTCCAGTGCTCTAGTAAGCAATGATAATGTTTATGTTTGCTATATAAAGCGCAAATGATCAAGCACAGAACACCCTGAGGGACATGGTTCAATGCCCTCTCCAAGTCCACAACACACGTAAACTGGTTGGGCAAATTCCCAAATGCCCGCAAATGTCCTTGAGAGGATAAAGAACTGGTCCCGTGTTCCATGACCAGAACAAAGACCTCATTTATTATTCCTGGATCTGAGGTTAAACTACGGACTCTTCTCTCCATTACCTTGGCATGGATCTTCCCCAATATCCAGCACCCTTACTAAACATTTATGTCATATCCCGCATCCTCCTCCACCACCTGACCCAACTCATTACCAGTTGATATACCAATTATAGACAATATACTTATTGAATAGCTCCACACCTCTCTTCAGCCGATTGTTCAAGATCCACAGATCCAATGACATGATTACAAAATCATGTGACCTAGGGTGTCCTGCTGCCAAGTGCACTTATGAAAACCCTCATACTCAAACACAGTGCTTATTATGGATGGGTTAGGGTTGGGCAGGCTGTTCCTCCCAGTCTTGTCAATCCAGGTCTCACTGTACTTTCAATTAAATTCTATTTTATTTATACAGTGCGAAATCACAACAAACAGTCTCCTCAAGGCACTGTATATTATATACTATATATTGTAATAATTGCGGAGAAAACCCAACAGTCAGCCTAATCTTAAAAATAGAGTGTGTGTCTGTGTCCTCAATCCAAACTGGGAGCTGGTTCCACAGAAGAGGGGCTTGAAAGCTGAAGGTTCTGCCTCGCATTCTACTCTTAAGTACCAGTCTTAGAGTGAAGTGTTCTGTTGGGGTGACACAGTATGATGAGCCTATGGAGAGAAGCCAGTATGAGAGAAATATGCTCTCTCTTTCTAGTCCCTGTTTGTAATTTAGCTGCAGCATTTTGGATCAGCTGATAGCTTTTCCAGGAAGTTTTAGGCTGGCTCATTTCCCCTTGAGATGAGCCCGATCACTGTGGTGTTGTCAGCAAATTTGACGATGAGGTTGTTATTGTGGGCCGGACTGCAGTCATGGGTGTAGAGGCAGTACAGGAGGGGGCTTAGCACACGGCCCTGTGGGGAGCCAGTGCTCAGTGTGCAGGTGGAGGAGAGATGGGGGCCTAGTCTCACAGTCTGGGGCTGGTTGGTTAAGAAGTCCTGTATCCAGGAACATGTGAGAGGGGGAAGGCCCTGGGTGGGCAGTTTGGTGGTGAGAATGTCCGGGATGATTGTGTTGAACGCTGAGCTGTAATCCACAAAGAGCATGCAAGCGTAGCTCTGCTGCTGCTCCAAGTGGCTCACCACAGAGTGCAGGGCTGGAGCAGATGGGTGGTCCTGAGGTGTCGCAAAGTGAGCAAAGAAACAGTTAAGTTCCTCTTCTAGCGACACACTCGCGTCTCCTGCAGTCACATCACAGCCTCTGAAGTTTGTGATGTTCTGAATGCCCTGCCACACCTCCTGTGTGTTATTGCTGGACAGGTGGGACTCAATTTTTCATCCTGTAGTCCACCTTGGCTTTTTAATTCCTCTTTTCAGCTGAAGGTCAGGCGACTATTATATAAATAGGATTCAAACCACTTTAGTGCAGTACCTTTAATACCTATGGCATGCTCTAATCTTTTTTAATAAAATGTTATGATCAACTGTATCATAAGTTGCACTGAGGTCCAACAAGGACAAACACAAACCACTGCCGCTAATGCTGTTTCTGTGCTGTGAAGAATTCTGAAACCTGACTGAAACTCTTCAAATAAACTTTTCCCCTGCAGATGATCAGTTAGCTGTTTTACAACTACTCTCTCAAGAATTTTTGAGAGAAAAGGAAGATTGGAGATTGGTCTATAATTACCTAAGACAGGTTGGTCACGTGATGGCTTTTTAAGTAGCAATTTAATTACAGCCACCTTGAAGGCCTGTGGTACCTAATGAGGACAGGTTGATCATTTTTAAGATTGAAGCATCAATAAACGGAACGCCTTCTTTGAACAGTCTAGTAGGAATGGGATCTAATAAACATGCTGCTATTTGGAGGAAGTAACTATTGAAGTTAAATCAGAAAGACCAACTGGAGCGAGGGTCTAAACAAATACCTGAAAACAGCTGAACATGAAGATAAGTGTTTGAGATGGTTATGAATATTTTTTTTCTCTAATGTCTAATTTTTTATTTGTAAAGAAATCCATGAAGTCAGTACTAGTTAAAGTGAAAGGAATAGTCTGTTCTACAGAGCTCTGACTCTTTGTCAGCCTGGCTACAATGCTGAAAGGAAACCTGGGGTTGTTCTTATTTTCTTCAGTTAATGATGTAAGATGTCCTAGCTTTACAAAGGGCTTTTTTTTTATATAGAGCAACAAACTCTTTTGCCAGGCTGAATGAGCATCTTCTATGTTACTCAGATGCCATTCCCTCTCCAGCTTCCAGGTTATCTGCTTTAAGCTGCGTATTTGTGAATTATATCACTGAGTCAGGCACTTTTTGATTTGAGGGTTTCCTTTTCAGAGGAGCCACAGAATCAAAGAGGCCGAACAAACAAAAAAACAGAACACCCCACCAGATCTGATGGCTGTTACTATATATGCACTTTGTTCCATTTAGATAGGTGTAATATAGATTATGCTTTAAAATAAAGAGGTGTTTTTGAAATAGTGTTATGCAAAGCTTTGATTAAATCATTTTGATAAGATCCCAATACATTTCAGATGTGTAGCTGTGAAATCCCTGTTAAATATGCTTTCTGGTAACAAGGCATGATAATTTTTAATTAATTAATTGTTTTTAATTAATGTTGCTCTAAAGATCTTCGTGTTTCTTTTTGTATATTGCATCTTAAACAAGTATGCGATAGTCCTTGCCATCACTATTCATAAATTCTGTGGGCAGCAGACTTTAATTATTCTATTCATGTATTCAATACCTGTTTATTTCAGTAATATTTTAGTAAGTCTGTCAATGCTGACTAATCCTCAATTGTGCTGATCCTGGTCCGCTCACATCCTTGTTTTTTTAAATTTCCCGATAAAAGCTTCCTCCGGGTCCACACATGTCCTGACGAGTTCTATCAGCGAGCTGGCAGTGAATTCAGAACAATCGCTCACAGTTGACGAATGTTGTTCTTATTGCAGCTCACGCAGCTGATATGAGACCGACAAATAGGCGCGATGGATCTGCGGCGCTTTATTTGAAACGGTCGGTTATAGTCTCCGGTTTTTAAATCTTCCCTTTTACAGTAAATGGCTACGTTTATTGCGCTTACATGACGATTGGTGAAGAAATAAGTACGTAACATTTCATATACAAAAGTGAATGATAGCGTGTATTTTGAGTGCAGATTGCGGGTTTATTGTCTTCATACTGACATTCCGCTCCAAACCTTTATTTCACGTGAATGGGATATTAGAGCATCTAGACTTTTAGGGAAAATTATTCTCGGCATGGATAATATTTAGATCTGTCACGTTACAGCGCAGTCAGAAGATGCTGGTCTTGATAATAATATTTCATAACAGCGATGCGAAATGGTTTCACCAATAGATAAACGTTATACTGTTTTATTGTTACTCAGTATGAACCGGGCTGTAGACTGAATTTGTCACAAGCTACACATTGTCATATTCATTTCATAATGTTGAAAAATAATTTTGTTATTATTTGTTTTTAATTTGCGAGTTTAAAACTTATAGCCGGTGGCTAAGATTATTATTTTCTTGTTAATATAATTTTTCCTTCTAACACTCATTTTCCTACTTTTCCCTAATTTGACTTATAAAGTTTACATTTTAATTTCCTTAGTGACATGATCCTACAATTTTTGAAGAAAAATATTGTTATATGTACGTATTTGTTCATATTTACCTTGACTACATGTGACCTTGAGAGAGAGAAAGAGAGATACTGATTGTGTCAAACTGCACATATTTATTTCACAATAGTGAAGAAAGGTGTCATCTCTTGCATTTTGAGTTTAAATCATTTGTAAAAATAAAAAAACCAAACATACCAAGAGAGCAAAATAAACTGTTTAAGATGGCATTGTAAGTTTTTATTACATGCTACATGTCACTTTAATACAGATTTTTATAACTATTTTATGCGGCGTGTGCTGGCTGATACAGCTATTAGTGTCATTATATAAAATACAGTTTGGAAATAATTGTGTGGCATTGCACCGTGTAGCTGAGTGGAGGCGGATCTATTCACAGCAGTGCTGCTGCAGGGCGGTGGAGAAAAAGTGCTGTGCCGGAGAGCAGGTGTAGGCTTCATGTCTTCGCCGTTGCCCTCTGGCAGGAGATTAGGGCTTAGAATGCCACATCAAATTCAGGACAATATCAAGACACTTTCAGTCCGGGTCGCTGGAATTACATCAGCTGATGTTTTTTTTTGGAGACTGGAAAGTTGTTGAAGGTTTCAGTTTTGCGGTAATTTAGCTCCTTTTGATTTTGCCAAAATTTTGCTATCAGACACCAGAGACTGTAGAGGTGAAAAAGAGCCACAGGGCAGGATGTCATGTCTTATGGAAACTTCAACTAGTGTATTTATGGAGAAACAAGACTCAGCCGGCGAGGCGCGTGCTGCTACCTGTTTAAAGATGCTAAATGACATTAAGACAAAGGATCGACTGCGGAGCGACGCCAGCGCCTTGAGTGGTATAATCAGTGAGTCTAAGCAGTTTTTTTTTTCTTTCTTTTTTTCCTGACGAACGGAGTGATCGGCGTTTCCCTCTCTTGTTAGGTTTGGGAGAGTCTAAACTGAATTCGCAACGCCATTGTTTCTGGGTCTGTTGAGTTTTATTTTTCTATTCGCCACAACGGAAATTGCATTTAGGTTATGTTGATGTTATGCAACGTCTACGTTTAGTTTTTAATTTCCTGTGAAAGCTGCTTTTTATTATTTTATTTTTTTTACATTAAGATAGAGACCTGTGCTGCTATAGCGTTGAACTGATAATTTCTAACAGAAAACTTAATTCTATTGAACTACGTTGATATGTTTCACACTTCTGGGGCAATTTTGTGCACCCTTATTTGTGTTCTCTTCATTTTCCTTGTTACGTTTTATGTTGTTTTTGATTATGCTTTCGATTTTAAACAGACATGTATAATCCCAGCGTTAATTCATGCCGTAAGAAAAAACTTTCTCGATAAACTTCTAAGAGAATAGAACGACCGTTATTAGTCGTTATAAAAATATAGCTGATGTTTGATGTCACGATAACAAGGTCCATGAACTTTTGATAACAGCTGGTTCTGTCCTCTGTTTTACTCTTTATTTTCAGAAATGACCCATTCGAGGGAAATGTACAAATAAACAAGAGAAGAAATTATTTTTTATCGATTCATAAAACAAATCAAAACAAACAACTGTTAGATGCAGCTGGAATGTTATTTTCTATTTTTTCCGGTTTTGCAGATTTGTTCCAACGGAATGGAAATGTATTTTTGTGTGCCGGTGTTGTGCCAAAAAGTGATCGGCTGCCAGAAATTGATCGCGTGCTGCTGGAACGCGTAACGCCTTAAGTAATTTCTGCTGTTATAGAGGGAGTGTGAGGTATAACCTGCCTAACATGAGGCTTATGAGCTGTAATAGGTTTTTGGCAGCTGTTAAACTCCTTGTTCTCAATTGTTGCTTTCAAAAACAGTACAAAGTAAATAAGTATGGTTGCGCATTGGGGTCTTTATTTATTTACCCTACCTTGAACCACCGTAAACAAAGGTAGTAAACATACTATTTGATAGATATAAATTATATTGTGTAATTCATGACTGGGCTATAAACTGCAAACCACGTCATGTTTCGGTTTCAAGACACACTAAAGTTCCTTACATGCATACATACATACCTTTGCCTTATAAAAAGAGCATAAAATTGTAGTTATTTGCATAATAATAATTAAATAATTAAAAAAAAAAAAGTAGTTGCGCGTTCCAGCGGCACGCAATCAATTTCTGGCAGCCGATCACTTTTTGGCACAACACCTGCT
>VUQJ01030165.1:0-15400 GCA_015108635.1 Andinoacara biseriatus
TGCTCGCTGGTCACATGCCACCCTCATCCGGGGTGTGCCAAAGCGATGCAGGCATTTTCTGTATTTAACAACTGTGCATATGATATGATCAATAACAGAGGCACGGTTCTGATTAGGTGCCCCTGTGCTCCTTCACCTCCTCTCCTCCTGGCGCCCCCCCTACACACACACACACACACACACACACACACACACACACACACACACACACACACACACACACACACACACACAAAGGGTGCTTCAGCGCAGGCTTTTGAGAATGCGCTCGATCCCGACTGTTTTCCCTTGAATACTCGACTCTAGCTACCATCTGATGACAGGTAGCTAGAGTTGGAGATGCAAAAAGGAAAGCTTTCCAGCACCCAAAATTGAAGAGGGAGAAGGATAAAAGTGTTCACGTCTACCATGGCAACCGGGCAGAATGTTCATGTCAACCGTGGGAACATTGTAGAATGTTCACGTCCAACATGGCGGAAAGAAAAAAAAGCTTTTCAAAGTGGTTTAAAGACAGTCGGTAAGTTATGTCAGTGTATCAAGAGGAGGCTTTTAAATACTCAGGTTTGCTTAAGTTACTAGGAGTAAAAGAACAGCTCACTGTTCTGCAGCTGAGTTCTGTAGTTACAATATAACAGATCATAACAAGAAAAATAAGGGACCTCGTAATAATTTGTTTAACTAGATGGTGACTCATAAAAATCATAAATCATAGAAGAAATTATAAATACTTTAAATGTGTCCACATACACCTCACAAAGAATATAGCTGCACCCCTGAGCTTCAGCTGCACATATGTCCCAAACCACAAGGCACAACGGGCTTTACTTTATAATTTTCGAAGGAACCGTCTTCATCAAACTTAGAAATACTATAATTCAAATTTTTGTCCATTACAAAACTGAAGTTATCAGTGGTGGTGGATGTGCAGCTGTGACATTTTCAGACGTAGGCATGTCTCTTGTGTCGGCAAAAGATTTTTAACAATCTCCTGGTTAAACTTTAGTTAATGTAATCTCAACAATTTAGGCTTTTGAACGTTTTGAAGCAGGGTGGTTTACTATAGGTATGACTGTTATTTCAAAGTGTTAACTGCATTTTTTTATGGATAAAGGACATACTGCATGAGTATGGAGGCAGATTAATTAATATTATTTTTTCCACATAAGATAAAGCCCACCTATGTCCCTCCCTCTTCTTGAAATATGTATTCCCGACAGGTATTTTGATCGCTTTTGGAAAAGGGATCAAAATAACTTCACCACAACACTCTCCTTGGCATCATACCTACCCATGCTTCCTAATCACATTTGTTCCATTCATCGACATACTCGGCAAAGCCTTCTCCAATTACCTTTCCTCATCTACCCAGAATTCTTCTTTCTCTTGCACCTCACACCCAGTTTGCAGGGCGTACATTCTTACAACATTACTTAAAACTCTTAATTTCCAGCTTCATTGCTGTTGTGCTGTCTGACAGAACCTCAGAAAGACTCTTGACATACTTTCATTCAGAGCCATTCCTGCACTGCAGCTCTTCCTATGCATACCATACAGGACGGTTTGAAACCACTTCCTATATACTGTATAAAGGCAAACAGTACAGCTGTCTTCCTTCTCTCTATTTTAACAGTCAACTCATTTATTAGTCATGGTGCCAACCCTGGGGGACCTGGTACCTGCACCACCATCCAAAGACATGCATGTTAATCAGTGATCCTAAATTGGCTGTAGGTGTGAATAGTTGTTGAATAGCCCTATAAATGACTGGAGACCAGTCCAAGGTGTTATATCTGGATATGCCTTCTCCTCCTTCTTTGCCTAAATAGTTTTTAGCAGCACTCTGTTAGGCATCAGTGCTGGAGGTGGTGTTTGGTAACGAGAAACATTCTGCTGCTGCCACTGCAGCCAGGTCTTAGACACGAGTGTACAATCGTGATGGCTTTTACTGCCATTTTAATGCTGTATCAGTACAGGTTTTGACTTCGTCTCCTCCTATTCCAGTGCCTATGTGGAGCTTTTGTCTCAGTGGCAACACCTGTTGTTCAGGAAAATAGGCCTAAGCACTGGTATAAATGGTAGTGGAGCCCTAACCTGGGTCCCAAACAATGTAGTTTAGAATTCTGATTTATGATCATCATATTTAATATGGTACAGGTTTGATCCTGGATGCCCTGCCTCATGCAGTCGTCCCCATCTCTCTGGGCTTGGGACCAGCACTGACACTGCACAAGCTTGAGATACTAGAGGGCTGATTTTGTGATTGATGCCAAACTCTAGATTGAAACGTCACTAAACGTGCACAGTATCTGTTAACGCAGCAGACTGAAAGTCTGATCTCTTTAAGTGAAAGTGAAATCCTTTTCCTATCACCTCCAAAGCACTGCTCATATCAGTGCAGCTTGCTTTATTTCAGGCACACAATCAAAGTTGGCAGGTTAATAATGCTAACAGTCTTTCAGCACCAGGAAACCACTGCTACTGAACAGATGTTATGGGAAAAACTACATCATGTGTTTTTTTTTCCCTGGAGGTTTTCTACATTTGGGTTTGGTAGTCATGGGGTTTTCCACCTCTTGGGTATGTGTAAAACTAAGTAAGGCATTTACTGTGAGTCATTTTGGCCTTTTTGCCATCACAGTAAATAATGTTGTAGAGCAACATAAACCCAAATGAGGACCAAGGAGAGCAAAATAGACATTTAAAATTGCATCAAGAGGCAGTGAGGAATTGAATCAGCAAATACAGACACGGTGAGGACATGTAAACATGTTAATGTTTACCCTTTCCAGTAAAATCATCCAGCATTTTTTTTTTATTACTATGTGTTACTGAATACAGCAGTAAGACAACTGCAAATCAGCAGAGTTTTGATCCACAAAACATTAGTGTTATAGTTGCATTTGTGTTATTGAATCTACCTCAGGTATATGCAAAGAGAAAATACAGCCGGGTACAGCCAGTACAGTCAGTCAGTGATGGCGTCAGTGGATATCAGATGTCAGAAAAGTGTAGAGAGACGCATCGTGTGAGTATCATGTTCCGCCTGTCTCTGAATTAAGAGTCCGATTATAACCTCTTTAGCACCACCCCAGTCACAAGCAGCCTAAATGACTAGTCCAGTAAAACTCCAGCGATGAGACTGATGCAGTTTAAGCTTCAATCAGTCCGACTCTCTCATGGCTTGTACTGAGCTGTCTGCCCAAAAAGGAACTGAGAGGGCAAAACACTTGAGTCAACTTCTGTTTTTGCTGATCTTACTCATTTCCTTAAGACTGTAGTTTCTTTTTTCCTACATAAAGTGCTCATATTTTCAGTTCTTATGGAATTTAGGTGCTATGGTGTTATGAGGTTTGGATCTTTATCAAAGTCATAATTGTAGACAAATACAATCTGATTAAATTAATGATGCACAGCAGTTGCCCTTTTTAACTATTGTGCAGACTGAGAAAAATTAAGTGGAACTCTTGAAATTAACTTTTTAAAATGTAGCAGATTTAAAAACACATAGTTACCAATTGCTTCAGAGTTTGAATAAAACCAAACATACAATAAAATAAAAGTGTCCCTTGAGTAAATAAGTTCGAGATACTTTTTTGGTGTTTTTGCCTGTATTGGATGGTGTACAGTGATGAGAGACAGGAAAGCAGGGAGAGAGAGAGACCCGGGCCGCCTGCACCACAGCCGTGTGGCATGCATGGTCACTTTCTCACCCACGACACCGGCGCCCCATATTGTATTGTTTTTTCCTAATTTAATTTTTTGGCCTTTTTTTAATTAGATAGTGAGACAGTGAAGAGTATTCAGGGAAGCAGGGAGAAAGAGCGATGGAAGACATGCAGGTTGGACTCAATCCTTGTAATATTTTACTAACACTGTTCCAAGAAAGTCTGGAGAAAAGCAGCTTTTTTTCCAGCATCTTTTGCTTTTTAGAAATCATTCTGGGTTTGGAGCACTGTTGGGATGAGGTTAGGCTTTTTAATAATAAACAGTGTGCTTATGAGGAGAAAGTTTGGATCATTACATTTCTGGCTTGTCTTAATTGAGTGCTCATTTTCAGTGGTGTTAGTGAATTGGGTTAAGGTCAGGACTCCCACATTCATCATTAAAAAACCTGAATTTGTTCTTTTTCAGCGGCTCTGCTGCTTCCTCAGACATTGACTGCTGATAATTCATTGTCGTTTTACTTTAAAATAAAATACATAAACATAAAATATGTTCAGATAGCAAATATGTTATTATCTGTTCATGTGGATCTAATGTGTAAATAAAAATATGAAAACTCTTAGTGATTTGTGACTTAGTAATTTATGAGTGTGACAACACTGCGTGGTATCTATTGCAGTGTAGACATAGATAATTTGGGTTTTGTGAGGTATGCGCTCTACTGAGTGGCCTTTTGGTTGTAACTTAAATAAAAATGTTGCTATTATTTAATGCAGAAATCCAGGGAATCCCAAAAGAAATTTACTCTGCAACTGTAAGATCATAGCATTTTTGTACGTGTTTGCAAAAGAATTTTATTTAATATTTTATAATTCATTCAAGAATTTTTTTTTTTAAATCAATAATTTTCTTGCAGGGATTTCAGAGACAAACGCTAACAATTCTCTGTGTGCACATGATAAAATCCACCCACCTTCACTTCTAAAGATCACTGATTTATTTCAGAAGTTAATATTTCTTGGGTTTGAAAGGTTTCCTGATCACAGAGGCTAAAACAATTACTTAGAAAAATATAAAGGTGTTATAAATGAATTAGCTCCTTAACCCTCAATGCAGAGGAAAGTTTAATCAGAGGCTGTTGTGCCGGATCCAGTCTTTAACAGATGGATGATGGCAAGTGTCCATGGCTGCATATTTCTTTGATGCAGAGGGGTCTTTATTCTTTCTTTTTATTCTGCACCAGTTTGCACCTCATTACAGCTAATACTGCTTCTTGGGGTTTTGGCAGATGTAGATGCATGGGAATGATGGAAAAAATCGTTTTTTTTTCCATCTTTGCTGTCTGGTGGGGTTTATTTAGTGTAATTCCACATGTGTTCAGTTTTATCAGTAATCATCTGGGGAAACTAACCAAGATGAAGGTGTTAAAAAACCAGAAGGACTTAAAATACTGCAAAAAGCTGTATAAAAAAAATTCCAGCTGGGTCCCAGCCTTTTTGATGGGATGTTGTGCTAGCAGAAATGTAACTTTAGAGTCATAAGAGTGTACTGTATAGAGGTGTACATCAGCAGGTTTTGTCTGTACTTTCTGGTGTCTGTAAATCCAAAAGCGATGGAAGTTTGAAAGGAGGAAGTAATAGAAGGAAAGCTGACATGTGACAAAGCCTGTGATCTAAACTCACATGACGTGATAAAGAGCTGATCTGTGAGCCTACTATCCACCACAGTTTCCTTTTTATTGATGTTTACAGTTTTACACTGCGGCGTTCAAAGTATTGAGCTTATGGAAAAGTTGACCTTGCTCCTCTCACCACTAGAGGGCAGTGTCAGTTACTGGTTGGGGAGATGGGTGAAGTGACAAATATTTTAAGTGAGGTTTCTTAGTGTTTAATTTTGCTGTAACTGAAATATTTATTCTTTCTTAAAACACTTTCTTTGCATTTGATTACAGTGAAAATGCGTTGAATACTGACCCTTTCAGTTCTGTGTTTACTGAGCTTAACCTGTTTTTAGCAAAACAAACAATAATTTCGATTTATTCTTTGTTGATTTTTGTGTCACATTTATTAAAAGAGTTTCTCTGCTTGCCTTTAAATAAATTTCTTTTTCAGGTTAGATAAGATAAAATAGCGGCTTAGAACTTGACAGAGAGAGAGAGAGCAATACAGTGAACTTTTAGATATGATTACCATGAAGAAGATAAGAACCAGGGAGGTTCAAGGCAGTACAGCAGATGGAGTGATCTGCATTGAAGTTTGTCCTTGGAGCATTGGCCTGTTTGTGGTGTATGTGTTGCAGATCCATTGTCTTCCGCTGTAGGTGCAATCAATACATCTATTTTGGGAGCAGAAATGTGAGCCAGCAGAGAGTTGAACTCAGTTTAAGTGGTGTTGTTCTCTGGGCACAAAAAAAATCCCCACTGCCTGTGAAGTTAGCCAGAAACCTTGAATGTGTATCTGCATATGCAGCCTGTGCATTAACCCATGCTTTTCAATACAATAGCAAAGTGTAAATGAACTACATTCTCACAGCACTTTTCTAGTCGTGTTTGTACTTTTTCTGCAGTGTTTGTCCTATCACATAACAGGTATGTTTGTTTTTTTTTCGGCGGGTTCAGGCTGGAAGAGCATTTAGAGCTCACCAATCTACCCTCTGAGCCACAGCAGCCACAAAATCCAACATCACACGGACTTTGTGCCGGGGGGTTGTTAGGGTAAAGCCCAGTCAAAGTGACATGCACCTTTTTATTAGGTGATGTTTGAAGTTCAGGGCTTGCACAAAAACAGCTGCAGAAGTGACTTAATCGTGAGCCCACATGTTGGCCTAAATTGTTGTTTGAGGTGGGAAGGCAGCGCCTGATAAAAAATGAATAATAAAGTTATTGCAAACATTTAATGCTTTGATCATTTAAACAATGTCACTGGTCAGTGTAACTGGTGAGCCTTCAGTCTCCCTCTTAGAAACTTGTTCATGCAAGTCTTGGGTCACAGGCCTCTGAAATGCCACATCCACATTAACGCAACCTCATTTTGTTTTAAACCAGGCCATCACCACATTCCAATAAGTTAAAAGTGATGGATATTCATGCCTTTGTCTTTGTTTAATAAGGGAAGGAGTTGGTTGCACTGTGAGGGAATAAATTCCCCAGTCCCATTATAATTCCAGTAAGTAAGTCAAGTGAGTACTGGAAAAAAAATCTACTTTTGTTTTAGCCTCTTTATAATAATTGATCACTTCTCTCCTTTCTAGAGAATTTTTTTCTTTTTCTGGAGAAGTTATGTAATGCATTTCCTCCTTCATACTGTGCCACACATCAACCATGACACAGCCTGAGAACTGCTTATGTCGCAGCATTTTAACCTACTTTTTAGCCTCCCTTATTTATTGGTGTAAATGCTCTCACAAAAAGAGACATTGTCCTCCTGGCCTGGATGCACCGACTGCCCCTGAGAAGCAGTCTGACTGTCTGGCAATGTAATCAGCGGATGCCAGTTACGTCACTGCTCATCCACTGAGCAGTAAGGGCTGTCTTTGTTACCTCAGAAGAACCAAAATACTTGGTGAGCATTCATGAACGAGTTAATTAAACCTTTCCTGATGCAGGGAATACTAGAAATCGTGACTGCTTCAGTGGCATCTCTATTTACATGTAGCCTGGCTCCAGCAGCATTTTTGAAACCACGCCCCCTTATTAGAGTTATTTAATTGAAAGCTGACTGGTCTCTGAAGACTGGAGTTACAAATGTTTGTCTTGGGTAAGGTTGTCATGTTTTATGTCACTGCTGTAACTAAAGTTTTAGGGGTACAACAATTCAGTTCAGTTCAGTCAGGGTCTTTGAGGAGTGAAGGTTTCCCAAGCTTTCAGCATGTTGTAGTGCTAGAAAGTGCTACAGGGTACTATATCATTGAGCTGCTGCAGTGTTCAGAAATGTGCTTTGGGCATCTCTTTATTTGATTCTCCTACACGCTGCATATGCTCCACCCCCTCCTTTCCTGTTTCTGCAGACCACACCTTTCTCTTGACCCTATTGATCTCAGGCTCCGTCATGCTGGGGAAGTTACCGAAGGAGGCGGGGAACTCGTTCTGGGTGCGTCTCCATGTGCTTCATAGTCACACTCAGCTCTGGAGCCATAGCATTATGAAACAACTGGCCATCTGCACTCATTTCTGTCACTTCTCATTAAGGCCGTGTTTCCATCACACTTCCCATCACATCAGGTTGTTGGTAACTCTGAGAACTGATATTTGCTGTAGTGTCATTTTCAGTGCAGTCTATATCCTGTGGAAATGACTCCTTGTTTTTCAATTGGTGGTAAGCTCAGATGGGTTTGTATATGAGCAGCAATATAAGGTTTGCATCGCCCCATATCGTGTTCTCCTCCCATTTTAGATCCCATTTACATTTCACATTGTTTCTATAATCTGCACTCTGTACAGTCAAATAGAACAAACAGTAAAGTCTAGTAAAAGAAATAAAAGAAACAATAGAATTTGAAGTAGGGTGACATGGTAGTTCTTGATCGGCTGCTTGACAGCAAGAAAGATTTTGCTTCACACCTGGTTGTTGAGCAGGTCAAACTGGGTTTTTTTTCCCCCAGGTGTTCTGGTTTCCTCAAGCTGTCCAAAGGTCTTTGGTCTCTTTCTTTCCTGCCTCTCATGTCAGCTGTGATTGGGTCTTGCCTCTCTGACTCTAGTTGGAAGTGATTAAGAAAAAAAGATGGTCAGAATCTGTTACAGCTCAATGACTTCTCAGTTTTGAGGAGCTTTCTGTTTGTTAATTGGACCTTGGGTTGTGTACAGCTCATCTGTCACATTTAACCTCACTCACTGGACTTGAACTATATAAATTTCAGGGCAAACATGAACACTTTTGCCAAGTAATGTAAAACCCAATTTGATCTTGTTTCCATTTGTAAGCATGTGTGTTAATTCTTTATGGCACTATTACGTTCAGCCAGCCTGTATACATCTATAAATCAGCATTGCCCACTTCTAACTATGCACATGGGGTCAAATAACTCTGCATGGAAAGTATCTATGTGTATTTGCGTATGGGTATATTTTGCTGAATGGGGAAGTGCTTCACTTCCTCTTTGAACAAAGGTGCACATTGCTGGTTGTTGTTGTTGTGCTTGTGTGTAAGAAAAGGCTGCATTCCTGGGCAGAGGATCTGCCCTCAGGCACAGAAAAAGCTGAGATGTATACTCTCATTCACAGATGAGCACTAATGCATGGTATGTTTTCTACGACTGTGTGTGTGTGTGTTTGTGTGCACTGCCCCCCATTGGGCGGGGCAGCACTGCTCTTCCTTATTTGGGTAGTTGACGTGGTGGGGGTCGGGGTCACATGGGGTGGACAGCAGAATCCTAGCGATAGGAACAAAAACTCCGAAGTAAGACTCAGCGTCTGCCCAGGAGGGTAAAGTACACCAGGGAAGTTAGTCTGAACAACAAAAAGCAACCCGGAACGGTAGCAAGAAACAGGAGAGTGACAGTTGTTGGACAGAGAAAGAGATTCAGCAGAAGGGGGAGGCGAAAGGGGGGAAAGAGATAAGAGCGTGCAAACAGGAGACGTTGAGAGGAAGCACAGGGTGTAAAAATGCCCACCAACTTCACTGTAGTCCCGGTGAAGGACGGCAGCAGAAAGGCAGAAGAGGAAAACGAGGGAAATGATGCGGATGACAGTGTGCTGAAAGAGGAAGAGGAGGAGGACGCCGCCACAGGTGAGACCACATGTTTTATTTATCTGCACCAGGTGGGCGACTCGTGCAAATGAGATCAAATTCACAAGTGAGATTCAGTCATCGGAACACATCATTACCTTTCTGGTGAGATGGTAGAAAGAGGAAAAGCTCTGAAAAGATCCAGACTTTGCTTACAGTGTCCAGTGGAAGCTGATAATTTGGCTTTATTGCGAGGGTTAGTGTTGCCTGTATTTTTTCAGAAAACCTGTTTATGGCTGCGTGTGGGCGGATAATTGGAAGGGATGATTGGGGTTTTAAGGGAAGGCTCGTTCATTTTCCAGCAGCTGCGTGAGATGCGGGCATCCCTCACACGCTACTGCCACGCTGCTGGAGTTTGACATGAATGTGGTTCCTTTACAGGGTTTCTCTTTCTGCCAGAGTCCCTCCCTTCTTTTTTTTTTTTCTTCTTTTATCTCACTCCCCAGCTGATGGTTGGAATATTTTTAGGCAGAATACTCTAAACACAACCAGTTAATTGTTATTCCATGTAGTTAAAGTTTATACCATGTGTCCTAGTATTGGTAACAAATGCAGGACCAACACACACACTCTGAGAGCCCCGGTGACTTTACATCTGCAGACAGATGTGCAGCCTCCTGCATGAGTCATGACTGAAGACCTTACAGTGAACCCCTCGGTGTTAGAAACAACAGGATAGCCGAACTTTTACACAATGCTTTGACTCTCAGGCGTGACAGGCGTTTCCTCGTGGCATAGTCATGAACTTAAATAGCACTCTGTATTATATGTTATATAAAAGTCAGCAAATATGTTCTGTTTAGCCAGGAACATAAAGAACATACAGATCAATGTTGTTGGAAGAAAACGTTCCCTTTTCCTCCTGGGTCCTGCAACCTGTCCGACGGAGCAACATCTCATGAAGGAGGGGTCACGAAGTGCACGTTTAACAAACTCCTCTCTGAGACTTCATGTTTTTTTTTTTTTTCCAGACTCTTGTTGTTAGTTAAGTTGCTGCTTTTACAACGCTTCACATGGTGCTGAGCAAATCTGTTCCCAGTGTTTAATTTCTGTTGTGGAGCTACAATTACGGTGGCATGCTGGGTGAGATTTTACAGACTGTGGGAGAGAGAATGGCATTTTATTATAATGCTTATACAGGGTATTGTACCACTCTGGTTTTCCCTGTGCTGGTGTATGTGTATGCAAACCATTTGTTACTGACAATGGCTGTAGTTACAGCATCAGTTGGTGAGCGGGGGATGACATGTCAGAGAGATCTTACACTTGAGCTTGATAAATACACTTGATAAAGCCACAAAATTATAGCTTTGCTTTCAGAAGCCTCAGGGCCACACATGTTCTTTTGTTTGCATTGTTTTAAAGTCCAGCCCGCTCAAATCCACAGGTCCTTTAAAATGGGCTTAATCATTCCTTGAGTCAAACTTTACACACATTTTATTCTTAGCGGTCTGATTTATTGAGAACATGATGGCTACACTATGGTTAAATAACACTGCAGACTTGAAGGGGAAGCACATTGAAGGTGTTTCCTTTGCATGTTTTGCTCGTGATGCCCTTGATATCGTAGCTGATGTGGGCTCATGAGCGAATGTAAGGAGGACAGGGTTAAATAGCAGTCACTGTTATTGATTATGCTGCTGGATGGTTCCATGTTGACTTAGTGGGGGGAGGTGAGACCCCACCCCCATGCTGTAATGTCCTCCTGGGCTCAAGTTTTTCTCATTCACTCTGAATTCTCTCTTTGTTCTCCTCTCCCTCTCTATTTCCTGAAATTCCCATGGCTTATTCTCCCCTGGAATCGATGTCCTAGCTCACTCTGCAACTGACGAACAGTTTATGAACAGTTTAGAGGCCTGGTTCCTACACAAGTTCTGGATACAGAGCCTGTATGTTATCTGTGAAAACTGTGAAAAAGTAGATAATTCACAAAAGTAAGTTTTGTGAGTTTTGTCCTCTGTCAGAGTCAAATGGAAGTTTTTTTAGTCCTCCCATGTAAACCAAACTTATGCAAATGTAGCCAAATGTAACCAGCTTGGCTCCTTAAGGTTTTAGGAGGTGCAACCTGTTGAAATCTTGTATTTGCACTTTGCTTAAGATTAAAAAAAAAATCTGTAGCAGTACTGGCAATAATGTAAAGTAAAAGTGTTTGTTCTGAAAAAAAAAAAGATTATTTGAAAAAGAAATGATATGACCGAGTCATCCGTGTTGAAACACAATGGCAGAGTCTTTGCTGTTCATTTCATTGTTTTTGCACAGTAGGTGTCACCTTGTGTTAACTGAAAGTCTGTATTTGACCCAAGCATCAACCTCTGGGACTGAATAATGAAACACTGAATAATGAAAAACTGTATTTCCTCGTGTGACCAGAGGCTGCCTCCAAATGCAAGTTAGCATCCTCTAGACTCCTTTTTATAGTATTAAAAACATTTTGCTGACTGGTATAACCAGCAGTTTTTATAGGTTGTGTACCCTGCCTCTCGCCCTATGACAGCTGGGATAGGCTCTGTGACCTCTGTGACCCTGAAAATGATAAAGGAGAATGGATGCTTGCATGCATTTGGATGCCTTTACCAGGTTAGGGGCTTAGCTGCTTTTCAGATGTGCCAAAACTGGCATTTGTAGTCAACTTCTGTAACAGTGTGGTGGGCAAAACACTCAGACTTGAAATTATAGACTCCAAAATTAATTAGTGACATGATTGTGGCTACATCCTTGTTTCTCAAAAATCTTCCTGTCTTAAAAAGCCCTTTATCACCTTACTGTACCCTTCATTTTTCAGTGTTGATATTTTGAACTTGCCATCTGAATCAAGCAAGTTAAGTTGATTGTAGGATCTGTAGGTTTTATATTACAGTGCATCAGGCTGAAGCAGTCATCATTTTGTTTAGCTTAATGAATTATAAATGTGTCTAACTCTCCCTGCTGAACGGGGCATACAGATTTTGGACAGAACACCGCGTTCCAGAGGGGAGTGAGCAGAGGCTCTGTGGGAGTGGGTGGAGTGGGATTGTGAGTGAGTGTGTGTAATAGTCAAGTATTCAGTGGGAAGTGACTGCTGTGGGATTGCAGTGCAGTGCAGACCTCAGTTTGTTACGTTGGTTATCAGATTCAGACCAAAGCCACACCTTGTGATTAAATAACAGAGTAGGTATGATGTAGAGCTTCAGTAGTAAAAGTGTTTGTGGTTAGTGTTTGTCACCCACTAATAAACCGCTTGCTTACAAAGCTAAATGCAAAGCTGCTATAGTAATAACCAGCCTTACTTCAGTATTGTTTAAGCTGAAACTAAGCAGGCGATTATACCAAGTGCCTGGGGTGTTACTGTCTCTGTCTGTTGGTCTGCTTGCCCATCTGTCCCAGACATGTGTTTCCTGTTTATTTCCCAAGCATTTCTGGTTCTCTTTAAACCTGTACGTGGCAGTCTGTATTTATGGCTCTAATTATGTTGCCGTATTTGCATACTACCTTTATTGCTAGCTTGCATAGCATGAGCAGCACATATAACATGCTTTAAAGAGGCTCTCCAACAAGCACGCTGTAATGACTGGAATAGTTGTATTTAAACCACTTTAAGATATGCACCACATCCCTGAAATCTTTTAGATATTACCTGACAGAGGTACATGTGAGGACACAAATGTTGTGCAGACAGTTTTTCACTTGCAGTGTTAGAACAGCACAGTGAAGTAAATTCACAGCAAGCATTGGGGTATTGTTGTCACTCCGCTGGGCGGGCGGGCAGGCAGGAAACCAACGTTCAACTTTGTGAACGTGATAACCCAAGAACGATGTCACCCAGGATTTTCAAATTGATACCTTAGATGCTAGTAAAAATCTTGGATGAGTGTGAATCTCGGCGACCTTAACCTCAAGGTCAGAGGTCAAGTTTTCTGAAAATGATAACTCAAGAAAGGTGTGACTTAGGATTTTCAAATTGATGTCATAGTTGGATCTTCTAGAAATCCCAGATGACTTAGTTCTTACCATAATAATACCAATCACAGAAAGTATTCTCAGTGGTTTATATTTATTATTATTTAGTATTCCTTATTCCTGATATATTGTGGATAAAGTCACTAAAGCTCATTTGCAACCCATTAAGATCTATGGCGGAATGGTAATTATGTGTTCTATAACTGCTACTTCCAGGGGATTAATCCCACCTAAAGATTTTGCTGCCAGGAGGCTGAGGGGCAGCAGTGGCAGCAGTATTTTTTTTTATGTTTTATTTAGTCTTCAAAGCCAAATTGACATTTTTTTCCCTAGCCTGCATTGCTTTTTTGGTTTTTTTTGTTTTTTTAGAAATCTCTTTCATTTCTTACATATATTGGAACCTTTACTAGAATATGTAAATGTTAATTATGTGTGTTTTCCAGTTCACGCCTGAACCTACCAATGCATTTTAAAATTTAAATGCACAGGTGAACTATGAAAATTGCAGTCCCATAATAAAAGCTGCTTCTTGTCAACTAGTCAATTTACCATTTTATTTTGTTTGCTGTTAGAATCACTGTGTCTTTGGCCAGCAACGTTCCCCGAACTCACCTGTTTACTTTATGACACATTGAAGGTCACTGGCTGCTGATCACACATTTGGACACCAGTTTACCATATACCCCCTATATGGCACATGTAAATACACACATCGCTCTCTTTTTTCAACAGTCACACATTGTAACATTTAGCATTTGATCTAACACATTAACTCTGTTTCATTAATAGCTGTATTTTAACAGACATTTCAGTTTGGTTTATCACAAATTCGATACCAGAAAGTCATTTTGTCTGCTTGTGCTGCTGAGAAGAGACAATTCAGTTCAGTTCTGCTCTGTTTCATCAAAATGCCAGTTAGTTACTTACTCACCTCTAAAGACTCGGTGCGGACTGACCCTATATGCTCCTTTTTTCTTAAAAATTCTAACCTTTGTAAGGTGATCATTTTCACCGGTTGTTAAGATGATCTACAAAAAACAACAGTGTAAGAACACACTGAGATAAAGTAAGATTATATTGTGTAGTCCATCTTCTGGACATTGTAGTTTTGAACATGACAGACAACCAACATGAAGCTGTTAAAGGGCCCAGTGTAACTGCGGTTGGATTTGCAGTGCACCGCGTTTCTCTTTCGTGCTTTCTTTCACCTCGTGATGTTTTCCATCATGATTAAGGAAAAGTGGTTAGGAAAAGATGATAGGACGTGATTCCCCACCCCCCTTCTCGAGCATACCCTGGTTCTTTAAGACCCATGAACATACCCAGGTCTCATCTCAGTTTGGAAACTGAACTTTACTATACTGCCAAGTGTGTACAGCGTAACTGTGCAGCGTTGCTCAACTCTCAGCAGTATGTTTGTCTTGACCACATTGCTTAGTTCTGATGGGACCCATCATCATCATCATCATCATCATCACTGTTTTGCAGTGTCTGTACTTCCAACCTATGTGGGTCATGGAAAAAAATTGTAAAAGCAAAGGAAAATTGTGTTAAGAATTGTAGCCATGTATGGTTATGTAATGCAAATCATGAAAGTTCATGAAAGTATCAACACCTTAAAGGCTGCTTGTGGGTGATTTTATGGATGCTCCAGAAAGTTTTCCACAAGCAGCTGTTTTAATATTTAAAAAAAATAAAATTAGAGAAAAAAAATGCATGAAAAAGGAGTGAGAGAAAAAGTTTTGCTTGATGAATCATGTGTGAGTGAAGACATAACAAGATGAATGTAAATCAGATCATGTTATGTTTGGTTTACCAAGGCCAGTGAAAAATGAACATTTGTACCTGGTACTTTGAGATATACTTGTTTTTTTTGTTTTTTTTTTAAAAAGGGGGCGGCATTGTGTTTCCTTTAAAGTCTCAAATAGCTGCAAAAATGTAACCTTTACAGAGATTGGACCAAATATGTGGAGGTCAGGGAAAACTACAGTAAGCGTGTGTTCTGTCAAACATGAGGATTGGCGATCATACTGTATATGAAGAAAAACGTCCTACATGTGAGACACAAACAACACTAT
>VUQJ01030165.1:16841-40020 GCA_015108635.1 Andinoacara biseriatus
AAACCATTTTGATAGGAGCTATGGATTTTGATTTAGAAGCGGTTGTTCGACAGGTGCGCCAAGGCAAATTTAACAGATATTTGGCCAAGATTGCCTGCATTTCAGCAGTTACACACACACACACACACACACAGGTTTCAGCATGTCTGCAGTTCACCTGGCAGCTTTGAGCAGCTGTTTTCAGTTGGTAGTTGGTTAAACTGGGATTCAAACTCAGCTTGGTTCTACTCTGCTTGCCTCCTTCTGCATTCATTTCACTTCTTCATTTTAAGCAAATCAAGTTTCAGCTCTTTGAAGCATTTCAGCTCCAATCTTTCAGCTTTCAGTATTCACAGTGCATTTTCTTCTAGAAATGCTTTTTCTAGTTCTTTTAGTTGCTTATTAGTGTATCGTGTTTACAAGTGTAACACTTCTCTTCCAGTAACGTCCAATAAATCTTCTGTAATCTTTACATAATGTTAGGTTCAGTATTTACTGGCTCTGTTGGTTTATTTTTGCAGGCAATCTTGTGACATGATTTACTCATTGATCTCTTAAGGTTGAGCTTTGGTATGTTTGCTTGCAAACAGTTTTTCATGTGCTTAAATTTTGCAGTTTCTGGGCATGACACTGTTGCAATCGCAGACAGACCAGTAAATATGAAAGCCACACTTGAATAGCTCTAAAAATGTTCCCACTTTGGCGTGTGCTTACTGGCAATAACTATTAAATAATTTTGGGTCACTACTATTGATTTGATATGAAATGCATTAGGCAGCCACAGGCTGTCTGCTTTTCTGTTAATATCAGCAGAGATTACAACAGTAAATCTCCAGTGAGTTACAAGGACAAATTGTTTCATTACTCTTTACCAGCTGCCTGAGTGGTAAGAAGCCAAGAATTATATGAAGTAGCAAATAGAAGTCATAAAACTGGACAGTAATTGTGATTTAAAACATTGCAACGCCAAAAACATTTGGTAATCAGATGAAGGAGATACATTAAATTACTTGGACCTACTTGTGTAGGTAAAAAGATTTCCATTGGCTAATGATGATGAAACATCATCTCCTTAGCTATTTATTCATGCTCACTAAACAAATTTGCGCATAATACAGAAAAATATACTTTTATATTAACAGCATTTTGCTCTAACATTTGTCTTTATACCTACCACTATCCCTTATGATGATTCTCATATTCTAGGAACTAGATGTTGGCAGAAGAACAACCATCTGGGTTCTAGAGGCCAAAATATTCTTCTAACTCACCGTGGCTGCATTTAAAGTGGCCTTTCGAAGGTATTAGAGGATTTTGTGACTCTAGATGAAAACCTGGAGTTTATTTTGCCAAATGCATTTACAATTTCTTAGGTAGCAGGACAGTATGTATGCACGTGCATGCTGTTTCCTTCAAATTGTGCGATAGTGACACCATCTGGGGAAGAGCAGACTTGATTCATTTGAACTTTCCATCAGGACAGTTGCCAAGGACCAGGTGACTGTTTCTCATCGTAGTTTTATGTGTAGTAGCATTTGATTTTTCGATTATTTCTAAGTATTACTAAATTGATACTAAGTCAGCTGAATGTTGAAGTACAGTATGTGTTGTCTTGTGAATTAGCCAACACATGAACAGTCATATCTTTTCCATTCATTGGTCAGAATGAATAAGTCTATTGAAGTGCTTTTAAGGCTAAAGCAGGATACCTGTAATTGTGACATATCTTTAATGCCCAAGGGCAGGGATGTCAAACTCATTTTACATTGCAGGCCACATTCAGCCCACTCAGATCCTTTACGTTAGTGTAAAGAACTTTAACTACACACTGAATTCCTCAGATATCTTCGGAAAAAGAAGTGCAGTTTCAACAGTATGTCTGTTATCTATGTGATAAAGAAATATTGTTGAAGTAAATGAAAGACATCTGTCAGCACGTGGAGGAACATGACAGAGCACTGTGTTTCTAAAGGGGACAGTACATACTGTTGGGGGGGGGGGTTAAAACAAAAAATAACCAACGTGGGCAGTACTGCATAGTTTGCTCTGAATGTGGGTTTGAACTAATTTTCAGAAAATTGCCCAGTGTGCGTGTCTGTTATTTATTTATTTATTTATTTAGGTGTCCAAAAAGAAGAATAATTATTGCAAATTCTTGCAACATTTCAGTTTTACGAAGATGCCTAGTTGGATAAAAAATTTTGACTGTTTAGAAGCATGTAGTCACAAGATCGTAGTATTTAGCATTAAGGGGTGTTTTTCCCACACGACACTTTGTAGCTGATGGTTGGTCACTGGTTGATGTGCCAGGCTCTGTTCTCACCCTGTCATTTGTCAGTCAACAAGATCCTTTGTTCTCATTGGTAGTTCACAGTTGAGGCAAGTTCAACTCTGGACCCCCCCACTTCCTATCAGCAGTGGTCATTTTGCCTGTCTTAGTTTGAAGCTGTCTTTTAATTTTGGACACTTCTTTACACAGCACCATCCTTATAGTCTTTTATAACTGGCATCAGATTCAAAATGAACCTTTTAATAGAAAAAACAGAATCTATGTTTAAAAAACATGTCAGATTTAAAAGTGTCCTATAAATCCTCGTCTGTTGGTGACCCTCGTCACTCAGTCCTTCATGCCCGTGCTTTGCATTTTGCACAATGGAGCGTGTTGTTTACCTGACAGGTTTAGAGACTTAGAATATCATTAGATATAACACATAAACACACACACACACATACACAAATATGTACACACAAAATAACAGCAGCCGTCCGACATCAAACCAAGTGGAGCTTGATACAACTAATTCCTTCTTACTGTGTGATTTGATAGCCTCTTTTTAAGCTCTACTTTGACACATCTGCCAGTTTAATGATGCTGGCAGCAGATGTTCAGTTATGTCTTCACGTGGCCTGCTGAAAGATGGGTGAACGCTGCTTGTGACAGTGAGGAAAGTGTTCATGTTTTTTTTATTCACAAACTGCTCCTAAAGCCGTCGTAGTTGGCCCTGTCTAAATGACCAGCAGCCAACATGTGCCAGGCATTCATCTGACTCTGATTCTGCTGAATGTGGCTAGATGGCACAAATAGACCTTCACTGAGTCTGCTGACTTTAAAGCCATATCTTCCTCAACTCTGGAGCCTTAACTTCCGTTTTATAAAAAGTTCAGGATTAGCCTAATCTGGTTAAGTGATTACTGCCCACTTCGCATGCTCCTTGACAAAGAGATTAATGGGCAGCCAGTACAAAGGAAGACCTCAGGGTGCTAGGTTGACCAAGCTTTAAGGTAATAGCTGAGACAGAGCTTTGTCTGCCATTGTCTGTCTGGTTTGTGGAGCTGTAGCACCTTTGGCTCTTTCCAGCTACTGCCTAGTTCAACCTGAGCTTAGATTAAGTGTGTATGACACTAAAGCATGAAGCTTTGACAGCACTCACCACTGCTACGCTGATCTTCACTAAGAGATATTATATGTGAACAGTTAAACATGTATTTAATTTATTCATAATCATTTTCAGGTAATTTGCTTTCTGAAAAAATTAAGGGTTTTTGCTGAGAGAAATTAAATAGACTTTAATGCCATCTGTTTTGATGGTAAATTGTAGATTTTCTAATTATACATATATGTTTTCTAATTTTGTCATTAAACATCTTCAGTTGATTTTATATTACATTTTTAAAATCTGTTCCTTCCAGTTTGAACGCTGTCCTGGGACATGCTGAAGCTTCATGTCACTGATGTACACTGATATCCAGTTGTGGAAGACTCTGAATTTTATAAGCTTTATTTTATTTCACGTTTCAAATTCATGCAAATACAGTAAAATACAGTCTCATATTTCCCAGCTGGATTTTTGTCTGCTCCCCGTGTTGTGCTGATTGATGCAGCATCTCCACCCTGGAGGTCAGGCAGGAGGTCGAACTGTAAATCAAACTGCAGCAGCACCTGCACTTTAAATTGGTAAACATTTATAGATTTGAAATGTTATACAGCACAGTTTTTACTTTAGAGGGCATGTGGTTTCTCTGCTCTGTCAGCACCACAAGCTCATAAATGTGCTTTCTATTTAAAAAAAAAAAAAAAGATTTTTGTGCCTCTCCCGTGTGTGTGTGTCTGTGTACGTGTGCGTGCGCTCATTCCCATATCCATCCTTCTCTCTCCAGCTCCACTCACCTAAAGTGATCTCTCTTTTACTACAGACTACATGTGTGTGTGTGCTTCATTTGCTTTCTTTGCTCCTCCCCATTTAGTGTGTGTGTGTGTGTGTGTGCATGCGTGTGTTCAAACATGCACACGCAGTGATCAGTAGCTTAGGGAGGTTGAGAGAAAGAAGCTTGTGTGCGTGTGCATGCACACATGTGCACTTGCCGGTCTATCAGTGGGAGGGTGAGGGTGCTTTGTGATGCATGGCTGATGTCGCTGACATCGTCGTCGTCACAGGGCACTTTTCACACACACACAAGCACCCACACACTGTCACAGAAATAGCTGATCCTCACATTATCCACACAGCACAGGCAGCATTCCTGACTTCTGCACTTCACTAGTAATATCTTTATATTTGGACCCCCTTCTACTGGAGTTACACAGGGACCACTGCTAGAAGCCCCCCTGCCCCCTTTCCTCCCTTTTTTTTTAGCCCCGCTCCTCAGAATGGAGCACAGGGGAGGGTCTCGACGGAAGGGTAAGTTTATTTCAACTCCTTCTCGAATGCCTTTTACTAGCTCCACGATGTCTGTGCTGATAAATTGTGACAATATTGTGAATAATTAGTTCGGTGTCTAGCATGTACACCTCTTTGGTATAGAACTGATCTATGAGTTTGTTAGTATTTTTGATGGGCTTTCTGCACTTCACCTGGGTTTTAATGTTTTTATGGTCTTGTGTAATGACTCTCTTCAACATACGTCTTAGTGTCTCTTTCTTGTTTTGCTATATTTAGTGGGTATTGTTTAAGAAATCCAGATGATTTGCTTCTTTTGAGACTCACTAAACTAAAAATTAAATTAAAACACTAAATGAATTCTGGTAAAGGGTGTGAATCAGTGGGTGGAGCATGGCAACTAACTTTCCCGGGTAGAGTATTTCGAGTTTTTGAGGGCAGTAACGGAATGTTTTTTGTTACATTAGCTTCAAGTTATGGAACCAGATTTTTGACTTAAAATTGTGAGACATCTGATATTACCTCCATCTTTTTTTCAGCCTCTGGCTCAGTTCTCTCTCTCCCTCCTTGGTACAGTGAGCCACAGACTAACGCCGACAGTGTTAGGCAGCTTACAGTGTCGTCACAGCGGGCAGCTTAACGGTTATAAATAGGATGCATGATCATTTATTACCACAGTGAACAGATACTGAGCCTAGCCGTTAGCACATCCTCAGTGTACCTGCAGGTATATTCGGAGTAGTCAGTAAGTAGCAGAGTGCTGAAGTCTAACTTTAGCCGTAACTTCTGAACAGAGGGGGACTAAAAGACACCTGACACTTTGTGACAAATGTCGAGCTACTATCCTGACTCATAATTATCTCCCACTGTGGCAGAATCAGGGAATCCCACTCTGTTATGTAACAACACAGACTGTGATGTAAAAGAATGAGTTTGAAATTGCAGATGTTGGGGCAGTCTAGCATGTAACAGTGAGTTTTTTTTTTCAAAACCCATCTGGACTCTGTTTATCCTGCTCTTACTGTGCTGAGTCCTGCAGCTTTACTGAATATGATCCAGAAAGTAACGGTGGCAAAATGCTTACCCTTTCCTTTCATATGTAGGTAGGTGCAATTTCAAATCGATTAGTGCCAACAAGCTCATTTGTATCTCAAATGTATATTTTAAATACAACAGATGTAGCTCAAACAAATAAATAATTAGGCTCCTAAAAACTAAAGGCATCTCATAAATGGCAGTGTAACACTGTTAAAACGGTTTCATTTTTCAGAATACGAAAATGAATCATTCTGTAAATAAATCTATTATTTATGATTTTTCTATAGTCCACTGGAGGCTACGGCTTTTTGTAGAGGTTACCTAATGCGCTTCACACCTAATGCACCGGCAGTCTGTCCTTGCCACCTGCAAAAGTGGAACATCTACACACACGCACAGCTCTCACATCAAACCCACCTGCATTCATTCATCACAGATTACACAAGAGGTTTCAACCTGCTCTTTCCTTCCTTTTTAAAAAAAAAAAAAAGTTATAATTACTTCTTACATTTGAATAGTTTTGCCACGAGGGGAAATTGCACAAAGCTCACTTTTTAAATGTAATGCTCAATACTACAAACTGAAGATTTACGGCACACTTGCCCGCTTTGCTAGCTATAACTGAATAACTTGGGGTAATGCAGGACTTTGAGACAATGTTCTTGTCTCACCAAATGTGTGGCTCTTCAGCTGTGAGGTGGTCCACTCTAGACCAGCACATATCTAACATTCTCTGTGTGATGCATGTGCTTCTTGGTGCTGGGTAGGTAGGGCACATTTGGTTTAGACCTGTCTGTTTAGATGAAAACAGCTGCCTGTTGTGGCTGGAAATGAGGTTAATGAGTGTGCTGAGAGTAAACATTACAAAACATTTCGAGGTGATGATCTGTGTGACGGCTGGAGATTTAAGGCACGATCAAGTGTTGGTTATTGGAAATGCGGAGTAGGAGCAGTTTTTAGGCTTCGGTGTCCTGCTTTCTTTGCTGTGGTGACGTAAAGGTAGGCGAAGGTTATGTTTTGGTGTGGAACTCCCGGCTTCTTTCTTCACCACAAGAAACTGACTCCCCCATCTTCCTCAGTGGGCTCTGATGTTGGCTTTGTTTGGCTTAATCCGCTATTGCTGGTTGGGATTTTGAGTGTTTTGGCCACTATGATTACATAAATGCATAATCATAAAAGGAGCATCAAGAAGAGGAATATCAGGAGAGCGTAACCCAGTATGTCCTCTGTTTGACATGATATAACCTTTGATGGTGACGTTTCTGTATGAAGCTCATCTACGTATTTTTGTGTCCAAATTTTTTCAGTCTATCATTAGCTGGAGATATTGTGGGTTTTTTTTTTCTTCCCATCAATACTCTGTTCCACTCTCACTGTTAAGAAACAGGTGCATATTTGCCAACATTTACAACACTTGCTAATTTTGAACTAGTTTGTTCATGCAGTGCACCGCCAGCATTCCTGAACTGGCATGAGAACAGATGATGTAAGGTCTTTGCATTAGCAAACCTGGATGGATGTTTCGGTAATCCAAGCAAGACTTGTGTTCATTCTTTTATATATTATATGGTCGTTGACATAATTCAAACTACATTTAGGAATAGACTTGCAATCAAATGGGATCTGATAGTGTTTAGACACAAACCAAAACTCACTGAAAGCAGGGTGAATTAGTCCAAGGTAAATAGCAACTTCTGTGATGTGAACAGAGGCCAGCATCTGTTAAGTAGGCCATTGTGTTCATAGCACTACTGTAAATTAATCTAGACCATGTCCCTGTGGGCCGTTCATACCAACACACTCACACACATACATTGCCATTTCTACTAAACCACTCTAGATTATACCTAAGACAGAGGGACACGTGCAGATATAATCTTCATCTTGTGTTGCGTCCCCCCCGTGTTTGTCCCCGTGATCTTTTTATTTATTTATTTTTCCTCCCTCCACTAAATAATCTACTGCAACAATCGCTGCAGTAATTGCAGTATGGAGGGATTTGTGACAGCTGGCACTTTTTTTGTTTAGGATGGTAAAGTGCATCTTAAGGTCACTGGAGGATTTGATGACCTCGAGACAAATTTGTTACCACACGCAGACCAGTTAAGGTATTTTTAGAGCAAAGGAACCTGAGATTGCAAATTTAATTAACAGTAGATTTGGGGTCATGGCAAATTTCATGTTGAACAAAAAAAACAATGTGAGCATTTAGAATTTTATCTTACTCTGAGAAGTTTTCAGTTATAAAAAATATATTGGGAGTTTGGCATTAAAAAAAATCATGAAAACACTCTTGATGTTAAAAATGCTTGACAAAATAATCTTGGCTCAATACCTGCTTATTGGAGAAATGACATTCCATTGAAAGCTCCATCAAGGGTGTCTTAACTACAGCGTGGAGCTGTATTACCAAAGATCCCTCCGTCCCTTAAGGAGAGGTGAACCGTTCTCTTCACTTCCCTACTGACGTCTTAACCACCTTACATATGGACTTAAAACAGAAACCGCACCTGATTTGGAAACATTGCCAGTTTTAGCCTGCTGCGTGGTCTCAAAGAGGATTTAGCCAGAGTCATTTAAGACAACTAATGGCGTGTAGCGTTGAGCAGAGCCAAGTGATGACTGACTGGCTGACTCACCCTTACCTTACCCTTACCTGTGCTTTCCCTTTAATTCATTTCATGAGCCACACTTCATGAAATATGGAGTCCCTGCCTTATATTCTCCATGAGCTGTTCCACATAGTACACTCTGTTACAGAGCGTCACAGTACAAGGACATAATGACTTTCTCTGTGATTACCAACAGGCTAAGCCACTCTACAAGCCTCTTAGTCCCCCTGCAGCTGGATCAAGCAGTAAAAGTTACCCATGAAATCCCCACTGCAGCTAGAGTTCACCAGGCAGCTCCACAGATGAATGAAGAGGCGAAACACTGACATGTTGTGACTAACTCATCAATCTAAATGGGTGGACAGATGTACTGGTTTTTGGGGCCAGTGTTTACATTTTTTTCCTTTTCTTTGGTCTGGATTAGCTCATCACACACAGTTGCATATTTTTCAAGAGGTTCATTATTATAAAGTAGAGTTTATTCATTTTATACCATCACATTAGAGCTTCCAGCAGCAACTTTATTTACAGATACTCTTTCAATCCACTAATTGTTCAACCTTTCAGTTGAAAAAGTCAAACAGTCTGTGGATTCAGATGTTGAGATTTTCTGCTTTTCCTTGTAAATAATAAGTAATCTAATCAGACCAGCTTGGCCACTGGGTAGTCTCAATGGGGATTTTTCTTTTTCCTCATGTTGGCTTTTTTTGTTGATCAAATATGTAACCAACTTATCAGGAATAAATATAATGAGAATAAGCAACATTGAAGTAGAGCAACATTGTTGTAAGAATAAAGATATGCTCTTTGAAATTAAAGTTCACACATCACCTTCCCTCTGTAGTTTTTGTTTTTAGCATTAAAAGTATTGGTTTGCCAGATCAAATTGACTGCAGTAACTGTGTGCATCTATGAAAACAGCTTATATATTTGTATTGTGGCTTTTTGTGCAGAATGTAGCTGCTGGAATTGGCTGCATTTAGTGTGTCAGGATAAAGGAGTTGTCCAGTTAAATTTCTGTCTTTTGTGGTGGCTTCGCTGTGCGTGGGTGCTTTGGTATGAACTCTTTAAACGACACCTCTGTTTATTTTTCTTGAGTTCCATTTGAAGCGCATATTTATTGCTTCATTTTTTTGTCTTATTGGACTTTATTTATAGTGTTTTATTGGTCATAAACGCACAACTTAGTTTTGACTGTTTTATTCTCTTTGTTGCACAGCTGACTTCAACTGCTTAAACTTTTTCTAACTTCTCAATCGCAGGTTTTATTTTGACACTTATGTAATTATCTACAAAATAAAATAATAGAATGGGATACACACACACACAAACACACAAACACAAATGATCTTTACATACCACATTTATCTGCATTTAACACTTGGACTTGACTGCAGCTCGCCATCCGTCTTAGCCCCTACACTCTCAGGTGTCTGTCCATTCAAAGCATTTGCTCTGTGCGTTGCTGTGTAGTTTGTGGGCCTGAGCAGCAAAGATGTGGCTCACAGCTTGGTGATAAAATGTCCCCTCTGAAGATGGCTGTGTTGCTGTGGGTGACACAGAACAACTATGAGATTCATCGTGTGGTTGACAAAGTAGACGCACAGGAAAACTGATGTGTTTCAAAATTTCTGCCACACTCCATAAAACAAGTCGTGTTATTAATCTTGCTGAAACCCAAAACATGGCGACCATTTCTTCTGTCGTATTTTCTCACAGATTGCCTTTATATGCATCATTTTGTTTTGTTTTCTCGTTTGCAGTGTTGTCTTTTTACCAAATGTGTTTTGTGCGATCTGAATGGATGATGAGTGGGTTATGTCTTTGATATGGGTGCCTTCCTTGCACATATAGGGTGAGACTTCATTTCTGGTTTAGGTATAAATTATTTATGCATATTATGACAAGTCCTCATCATGAACTGGGCTTATAAAAAACTGTAATGGTATAAAAGTCAGATGCACGAGTGAGAGGCCAAAGTGGTTTTGGTGTATGTAGTATCCACTGTGTCCAGAAAAGAACTTGATTAAATCAGGTTATTGTTAGCAGGAGCCACTGACAGTAACAAGTAATGTGTTAATTTTAGATGTAATCATGTCGACATGTTGCTTTTTTTTTTCTGTAGTGTGAAAAAAAACTGAATGAATGAATAAATTACAGTGAATTTTTGACCCATCCTCAGGATTTGGATTGGATGTGATCAAGGCATCTTCTAACGTATTTTACTGTCTAAAGAAAGCTTGATCCAATTTGGATATGTTTGTTTTATTTACAAACTGCTGTGTGATTGAAAGAACAATACTGGCTATCTGTGATGGGCCGAGTCAACCTTAAATTAATAGTTGACCAGTGTTAGAAGTTGAGCTTTTTTAACTCATCCCTCTGAAATAACACCATCCACAACGGCTTGACTCGTGGGCAGCACCCTCATTGTCCTTTTGAAAGTTAGCCTTGGCCTTTCTCATTTTATGTTATTAGCTTGGTCACATGACCTTTGTGGTGGTCCCCAGTATTATTCAACTGCTTCTTCACTGAGTCAAACTGTTTTGTACTGCAGCTTGCAGCAGAAGTCCTTGTGCTGCTCTAGAGACCCCCTGTGAGTTTGAGGGCTGATCGAAGCAGGTTGAGAAGAGCAGCTGCAGTCTGAGACTGCGGAGATTGAGTCCATCCATGCATGCCGGGATCATCAAATATAGACCCCAGGGCACAAATGTTTGGTGGGCCCTTGAACTGCCAGCCCCCCTAAGTTAATCAGCGGTGGGGGGTCACGTGTGTCTGAGATCACACAACTGCATTATGAACCAAGCTAGTAACTGATGACCTCTGATGCCCTGTTTTTCTAATGCAGAGATCTATTTAGTTTTTATGTATATTGTTCAGCAGGGAATAAAACAGTTCCTACTAAGTGTGTTTGCCAGTCACCAGCTATATTGTGCTTTGGTTATACGATGTGTTGAATTTCCTATAAAGAGAAGACTGCTGTGTCTCCACAGGTGATGGTCTGCCAAAGGAAAACAGTCCTTTTATCAACAACACAGATGACAAAGGCAACAGCTACGATGGCACCAACATGGCACTTTTTGAGGTAACTGCCCAGTTTTAATCATCATCATATGGATGGATCCATGATACACAAGCCAAGGAGGATGTTTCACTACACAAGGAACTGTGACTGTGTTTAAGCTATGAAGGAGAAAGCCCAAACTGTGCAGCAAAACTATAAATTCACCAGAACCCTATTTAAGTAAACATTCACTGCCTGAATCTTATCTGCAGCTTAAATTAGAGCTATTCTACGAAGTTCAAACCATTCATTAATGCCAAGTATGCTGGAACAACAGTCTTAAGTTGTGGTAAACTAAATAACTAGAACTCACAGAGGTAAAAGCACCAATTTGCTCTTAGCTCAGCAGTGTGTCAGTCAAGACGTTTATTTGCTATAAAAGCTGGTGCATTCCTTCAAGTTCATTCAGCTGACCCTTTGCCCAGTGCTTTGCTCTGCCATCTGGCAGACCTTGGTGCTCTGTGGTCATGGCTCTTGTATAGAATCAATAAGGCACTGCGGCTTCTGGATCTGAAGTTGATCCAGGAATGCTATTCAGAGATGCTTTGAAAAGATCAAAACTAAATATTGCTCTGTTTATGTTGCACATGGAAGACTTCCTGTGATAACTGACTATCCAAAGGCTAAATTAAAATTCAGACTTTTTCCTTAATGATAAAATGGTGGATCCTTATAATTAAAACATGAACATATAATTCCTGCAAACCAGAAGTTCAAAGTTCATCTTGCGTGAAACACTAAATCTGAAACTAGTCTTGGCTCTGTATGATTTCATGAATGTGGTTATCTCAGGTATCTCTTGTTTTGAAGGGTCAGCCAGTCAGAAGGAAGGTGGCTTAAAGCAAAGATGTTTCAGACAGTAGATGAACTGAGAGGCTCCACCAAAGCCCAGTATAAGATAAAAAAAAAATTATTGTTTTGAGCAGCAAATCCTACAAGGCTGCCCTATTAAACTTCAGAAATTAAAAACTGAGCTGGAGACGAGTATAAAAGTTCCCATTTAATGTAACCTTGAAAAGATAATTTGTACAACAGTGCTGCTGTTCAGCTATTCAAAATCAATTTCTTTATTGCAGGAGGAAATGGACAGCAACCCCATGGTATCATCCTTCCTCAGTAAACTGGCAAACTACACCAATCTCACACAGGGTGCACAAGAGCACGAGGAGGCTGATGATGACGAGGGGGCAAAGAAGAAGGCTGTTAAGGTAAAGCAACAAGCCTTGTTTTATACACTGTACTGGTGCTTTTTGGTAGCGTTTGCATGCCTTACAAATATGGTAATGTACAGTTGCATATTAACAGTTGTTCCTTTAAATCTGCTGAACTGTCATTACATAACAAGGTCTTTGACCTATGAAGCCGCTGCTGTTTGTTTTTTTCTCAGCTCGTTCTGTTTGTTTTGCACCTTTATTGTCTTTTCTCTAACCTTCTGTGTGTTTGTTCATCTTTAATGCTTTAATTTGTGGACAAATACTCTCTGATTTATAAGAAACGGTCTTCTTTCAGGCCTTTATGACCTGAGCTCTTTTGGCTCAGGGCAAATTGTAAAGCTCCTTTCAAAGATGAATTTGGAACAGAAACATCATCAGCAGTCCAGCACAAGCCCTAATTTCGACCTTCGTTCCCTTTGGTCTATTTGTTGATTCATTTTTTGTCATTCTTTGAAAAGTGAAGTTTCTACAGTTCTGCCATGCAGCACATAGATGCTTTTGTAACCACAGCTCCAGTCCCATGCCAGTTGCCCCAGCCTGTCCACTGCATAGAAATGGGACTTGAGCACCTCCCACTGGCTTTTAGGAACATCTTACTAAAGAAAGAAGTGGATGAACTGACACCATTCTTGCAGCTCTTTGTTTGAAACAGTGGGACTGGTGCTGGACATTTGGAGGTTAATGACTAAAAAGGCAGCTGTTTGTTAATACAAGGTGGTCCTTTGACATGATTCTGTAAGAAAAGGCATTCCTGGATGTATTCTTGTCACCAGGGCCCTTTTTGCTTGTTGTTGCAAAAGTTCCTTGCAAGGAATAGGATGGAAGTGAATTTTGACATGTTTGTAGAGGAGATATTGATGTTATGAAGTTACTGACTGTGTTGTATTCAGTCCTTTTTTTGTTTCATATGTTTTTATTGCAGAGTTTTTGGTTTAGCGGTTGTTCATCTGTGGGATTAGTTTTAAATAATAGTGTTTAACAATGTATTGTTTTTCTAACCTTTAACTCCTTTATTTTTCCTCTTTTCTCTCTTCTTTGTTTCTGTTTTTCTTTTTTTATTTATGTCTGTAAGAATTGCTGCAGATTTGCTTTTGCTGTCATATCCTGACTCTCTCCTTCTATCAAATACACATGTTAAATGATTTTTTTCCTGCTACTTTGTCCTTTCTCTCCCTAATCATCCCTTCCCCCTCTACAGAGCCCTCAAATGGGGACATTCATGGGTGTCTACCTCCCGTGCCTTCAGAATATTCTGGGGGTCATCCTGTTTCTGCGTCTCACCTGGATTGTTGGCACTGCTGGCATCTTGGAGTCCTTGGCTATTGTCGGCTTGTGCTGCTCATGTGTGAGTACTTTTTTGTTTTCTTTCTTTAAGAAGAAGGATGTTAAGAAAATGAAAGTTTTAAACAGCCACAGCTGTGTGTCTGGCGTGATCTATCACATAAGGATCCAAAGTAGAAAACAACTGTCAGAAAACTTTGGCCCACAGGGATTAGTTACACATGCGCTGACCTTATTCTTTGAAACTTTGGCCATGTTTACTAGGGTCATCCAACATTGTAACAGTACATAAGACAGAAAATACAGCATGTAATTTAAGCACAAGTTGAGTTACAACAAAGGCAGTATGATTATTTGCATAGTAAGATTTGATGGGTCTTTTTGCACTTTGTTCCTGATTATGTTTTGTAATGGAAGCCATTTTCATGTCTTGGTCGATGATAGAAGAAGAGGAAGTGAAAGAAGCTATTCTTCCTCTACTTTTCAAATTAATATTATTCTTTATCAAGATATTTAGCTTTTAAGTCATTAGAACGATGATGTGCTGGATTATGTAAGTGTTTTTATGTGAGAGGCTGAGTGTTTTTGCTGATTTTGGGTACAGTTTTTAATGGCAGACAGTCACAGTGGTTGACAGCAGTAATGAATGGCCGGCAAGTTGACTTAGTGGCCACTGATCCCTCCTATATTTAGCCACTGCGACTCTCCATTTCTCCTGCTCATCTAGCTTCTAATGGTACCTGGTTTGTTCTGTAATCCGTCCATCTGCAAACTGTCAGAAACATGGCAGCGTGCACACCCACACAGTAGCTATATTTGCCAATCCCATCGCAGGCAATGGATTATTTCAGCGTAATCAGGCAAAGTAGAAAGGAAAAACACCCTAGTCCTAGTTAAATGCTTTTTGTCTCATAATTAAATCATCTAATGGGCATAGCATTGTCAACTCGCAGTGACCAAGAATAGAGAAGAGTAGCACTGGCTGTACAAGTAATCAAACCTGAAATGCATTTCCATTCCTAAACCCATTCATGTCAACATTTATTTATATTTGAATATGCATAGATTAACAAATGTTGATTCTATATCACTAATGATCTTATTGCTGTATTGCTATGCATTAATGATGCATACATTGAGGTTAAAAAAAAAGAGCATAGTGCTTGTTCAGACAGGTCACAAAGTAAACGCAGCTGCAAAACTGGCACATCAGCAGGTCTCTTTGCCAACTCATGTTTGCTATTCACTTTCATTTATATAGCAGCAAATCACAAAAACATGTTGCCCTTAAGGTGCTTAAAATATTAGCGAGAGACCCACAACAATCGGATGACACACTGTTAGCAAGCACAGTGGATAGGAGAAACCCAACAAAACCAGGCTCAGGGAGGGGCAGCCATCTGTCCTGACCGGTTGGGGGAAAGAGAATAGAGCAGAAGGAGTTGGGACATAAGACACACATGGGAGAGAGTTTTAAACTAATAATAATAATTACTAATAATGATTAAATGGACAAACGGAAAGGGAAAAGGGAGAGCTGAAGAAAAAACACTGAATAACTAAGGGAGGAATCGGGGTTGCCAGATCCAGCCCTAACTATAAACTTGATCAAAAAGGAAAGTTTTAAGCCTAATCTTAAAGGTAGAGAGGGTGTCTTCCAAATCCGAATTGGGAGCTGGTTCCACAGAAGTGGGGCCTGAAAGCTGAAAGTTCTGCCTCCCACTCTACTCTTAAATACCCTAGAAACCACAAATAAGCCAGCAGTCTGAGAACGAAGTGCTCTATTGGGGTGATATGGTACTATTAGATCTTTAAGAGAAGATGGGGTCTGATTATTCAAGACCTTGTATGTGAGGAGAATGATTTTAAATTCTATTCTGGATTTAACAGGAGCCAGTGAAGTATGGGAGAAATATTCTCTCTCTTTCTAGTCCCTGTTAGTACTCTCGCTGCAGCATTTTGGATCAGCTGAAGGCTTTTCAGGGAGCTTTTAGGACAACCTGATATTAATAAATTACAGTAGTCCAGCCTAGAAGTATTTTATGCATGAACTAGTTTCTCAGTATCACTGAGACACAATCTTTCAATTTTTAGATATAATACGCAAATACAAGGAAGTAGTCCTATGTATTTGTTTAATATGTGCATTGAAGGACATATCCTGATCAAAAAATGACTCCAAAATTCCTCACAGTGTTACTGAAGACCAAGGTAATGGCATCCAGTAAGCATCTGGTTATACACCACATTTCTAAGGTATGTAGGGCCGAGTACAATAACCTGAGTTTTATCTGAATTTAGAAGCAGGAAATTTGAGGTCATCCAGGCCTTTTATGTCTTTAAGACATTCCTGTAGGTTAACTAATAGATTGGTTCCAGCACAGAACCCTGTGGAACTCCATAATTAACCTTAATAAAGAAGACTCCCCATGTACACAAGCAAACTGGGGTATATTGATAAATATGATTCAAACCATTCCAGCGCAGTACCTTTAATACCTGCTGTCAGAAGCCATAAGAAGATCATTTGTTACCTTCTTCTCTGTTTCTGTACTGAGATGAATTCTGAAACCTGATTGAAACCATTTCTCTGCAGATTATCAGTTAGCAGTTTAACAACTACTCTTGGTTGGAGATTGGCCTATAATTAGATAAGACAGCTGGGTTGAGTGATGACTTTTTAAGTAATGGTTTAACTATTACCACCTTAAAGGCCTGTGATGTGTAGCCCATTAATAAAGATAGATTGATCATATTTAAGATTGAAGAAATAAATATTTGGTAGGACTCCTTTGAGCAGTCTTGAAATGAAGAAATGGAGGAAGCAACTATTGAAGTTAACTCAGAAAGATCAGTCGGAGTGAGGGCGTCTAAATAAATATCAGCAGTACTGAAAATAACTGTATATAATGAGAGTCTACATGTGTGTGATGGCTGTGAATAATTTTTTCTCTTATGGTTAAAATTTTAAAGCAGTGTTGCATTTATGTGACAAGTGCAATAAAAACATTTTTGTCACTAAAGTCTGTGAATAATCATGACAAATAGCCATCATCTCCGGATTGATCATCAGATCATTAATCATCATGGCCATTTGTGTGCAACTATTTTGCTTTTGCCGGTTTTTAACAATATATGTTGTCTGTAATATATATGCAGTTATATATGCAACACTGAGTTTCAAAGAGCTCAATATTCAGTTTTAGTTGAGAATTTTTTATAAATCTCAGTATCACTACTGATAAATTCCTGATACGTGGCAGATAGCTTTACAGTAACAAATGGGTCCCTATGATGTGGGAACAGTGGGAATAATGTCATCAGTGAACTGTACTTTAAATTCTTGCATCATTTGTGGTCAAGTCCAAGTTGGCGTATAGCTGCTTAGAGTTTCAGTGGAAGCAGGGAGTAAAACTGTCAGCTAATTGGCTTTACTCCAGCCTGTCTGACACCTTGAACAGGACATCGAGCAGAGTGCACAAGATTTATTTTGGTCATGCCCTTGCCCTGTCTCTGCACCTCCTCCCCCTTTCATCCCTCTAATTTGCCCTTTCTTTAACTTTCATGCTATACTCCATCATTCTTTCCTTCACCCTTTTCAGTTTTAACTTTAATCTGTTTTTCTCCCTTTTTCTTTGTAACTCTTATCTGCCCTTCTCTCTGCTCTCTCCTTTCTGTCATCCGGAAGCTGTGTTAGGAAACAGGCTGATGTAAATATCTTCTGCCACAATGACTGATTTCATGGAAAAGCTTGTATCTGTTACCAACCCAAAAGATTTAAAGCATAATCCCATAAGAAGTATTTTAAGAGACTAAATGTTGAATTAATCCACAGAGGGTCCCATTGTTTGGAAAAATCTGGAAAATTTATGAAAATAAAGAACTAGAGGGTGGGCAAGGACGTTAGGGTTGTGTTCTTGGTTTTTGTTGTTACTGTTTTTTAGATGACTTGAGCCATCTTTGTAAGGTCTTCAACTATAAAGGTTTTATCCTGAAGCTTTTGTTTATTTTGTTCATTACTCTTATCTCTCCACAGACCATGTTAACAGCCATATCCATGAGTGCCATTGCTACTAATGGTGTCGTGCCAGGTAAGACGCTCTGGTATTTTCTCAATAAACAATGATGAAAGGACAAAGAAGTAGGATAATGTTGATTTGTCTTGTGGTTATTTGAATATTAATACCCACCTGTTGCACAGAAGCCACATTTTACGGCATGTGGGTTGGATACTCAAATCAAGGCACATTGAAGCCTCGAGTTTGACCAAAACATTTAAAATCATGTTCATGAAATGATGGCTTAACAAATGTTAATATCTCCTCCCTCGTTCCCTATTTTTTTGCTTTCCAGCTGGAGGCTCGTACTACATGATTTCCAGGTCTTTGGGTCCAGAGTTTGGTGGAGCTGTGGGTCTCTGTTTTTACCTGGGGACAACCTTTGCTGGCTCCATGTACATCCTGGGTACCATTGAGATTCTACTGGTGAGTAAAAGCTGTTTGTATTTAGATTTTATATTCAGCAAGCATATAGTGGTAGTCATGGTAGATCATGTGATCTCAATGCACAACAACTTCTCTCATACCCTTCTATGTATTCAGTTGGCTATCTCATACAGGAAATGCTGTTTAAGCCTTTTTGGCAAACAGCTGCACATTTTCAGGCTCCTTTGTTGCCCATCTCCGGGCCAGCTTCACTTTTTGATGCTGTGTCAGAGTTATTCCATTTTATAGACCTGTTATTTATGCATACTCTTCTCTGTGCTGTGGTCTTGCGGCTGCTTTCCCCATTTTATGACCCAGGAACCAGAACAGAACAGAGCCATAACCACAAATATAAATGACTCCAGATGGAAATGTCACTGTTCTTTTGACTATATTGGTCCTGACTGGAATTTATTTCTTACATTAATTGCTACAAAAAGATTTTCTGGAATCTGATCATAAAAATAGAAAAAAACAAAAACAAAAATGAACTGACTTCTTGTTCAAGGTGACAGCTTTGTATTTTTTCCTGTGTTGTCTCCATCCTTTTCCCATTCAGACCTACATGGTGCCTAAAGCAGCCATCTTTGTGACAACAAAAAAGGAGGAGGAGATGGACGCCCTGCTAAACAACATGCGCGTTTATGGCACCTGTTGCCTGGCACTGATGGCAGTAGTTGTGTTTGTCGGGGTAAAATATGTCAATAAGCTGGCACTAGTCTTCCTGGCTTGTGTTGTTCTCTCCATCCTTGCCATTTATGCAGGAGTCATCAAGACCATCTTTGAACCACCAGATTTTCCGTGAGTCAACACTGACGTGACAGCATGTGATAACAGTTTATTTCAGCTTAATTTCTGTGCCTAAATGTCTCTCTCTCTCCACACAGTGTGTGCATGTTGGGGAATCGCACCCTGCAGAACCACAAGTTTGACAAGTGTCTCAAGACTGAGGTTATCGACAATGTGACTGTTACTACCAAACTTTGGTCCCTCTTTTGTAACGGACCTCAGCTCAATGACACTTGCGATGATTATTTTGCCAGCAACAATGTGACTGTGCTGCAGGGCATCCCTGGACTGACCAGCGGAGTCATTTCAGGTTGGAATGCAGTTTTTCCTCTTTAGACTTTGGTAGCAATGTGGAAGAATTTAAAAAGTTCCTCTCTGAGCTCTCTTGTTCACCTGGTTTCAGGATTATATCCAGTTTGATTAATATACACGTTTCCACTTACCCAGATATGTTTTCTTAGTGTTTCCTCATCAGTCAGGCACACTGAACACTTGCTGGAAAATGTAAAAGAAAATTCCTGAAGAATGTTTGCATAATATCCACAGGAATGTACACAGTCATGGTTTGCCCTCGTTTTTTGAATACAGTGCAAAATCTGAGCGTACTGCATGTTGCGTAACTGCTGGCCAAGACAAACTGCTTTTATTGCCAACATTCAGTGCAGATGCATTCTTGTCATAGTTCTTTTGAAGCAAATAGGGCAAGTTTGTGCAGGTGCTGAGTGATTCTTTACATGATTATTTTACTGTCTTCTTAAAATAGATAATTTTACTGACCACCTCATCCTATTCAGCTGTTTAACTATTATCCCCACTGTGGATATGCAGCATGTGAAAGTATTTGCAGGAGAAGAAGAAACTTAGAATTTACACCAACTAAATGGAAATGGTAAATGTACTGGTACTTTTTGCCCCGCGGCCTATAAAGGCTGATAGGGGATTGTTGTCACCCAGCCGGGTGGGTGGGCATTTCACCAACTTTCAACTTTGTGATACAATAACTTCAACGATTTGACCTATGAGATTCAAATTCACACCATAGATGCATTTATATAAAATCTTAAATGAGTTTGAATCTCAGCAACCTCACCCTCAAGTTCCACGGTCATATTTTCTGAAAATCTTGAGAACATGAGAATTGGAGAAAAATGTCACCTAGGATTTTTAAATTGAGGCTCGTGTGCACCCCATTAAGATCTACTGAGACCTGTTGCAAAGGATTTTCCTGTCAGTAAAAAAACATATGCTCCTCATCCCTTCTTGTCATTTTGTGTCCTGGGAGCGCGTGCACTGCTTGCCCAAGCTTTAAACAACACATTATGTTGATGTTTGGAGTAATAGTGTTTTTCTGTTTCTCTTGTAGAAAACATGTGGTCATCATATGGTCCTCAGGGCATGCTGGTGGCCAACGAGTTTCCATCTGTTGAGGCTGGTGACCCTGCCCAGGACATTAAGCTCCCCTATGTAGTCAATGACATCACCACCTTCTTCACACTGCTAGTCGGCATCTACTTTCCCTCTGTCACTGGTACGATTGGGCCATAAGCACCAATTTTGTGTGCACATGTGTAACTGTTTTTAATGTCCACTGTGGCTGAGAGAGCAGCGGGTTTCATTTCTAAAGATTACCTGTTTTGGTTTTGGGTTGTGATCTCCTCACCTCTCAGGTATCATGGCTGGTTCAAACCGCTCAGGTGACTTGAGGGATGCCCAGAAGTCCATTCCCATTGGGACCATCCTGGCTATCACTACCACTTCCATCATCTGTATCCTTAAACGTTGCACTGTAACTCAGAAACTGTAACAAGTCACACAGAACACTGATTATATAAACTATCATTACAGTCTCATCCAGAAAAGTGAACAGTTTTGCTTTAAAGCTTGTAATTAAATGTATATATATATTATTAAATGTGTCAGTGCAAGATTATCTCACAGCTCCTAGATTTTTCTGGTCTGGTAGGAACACAAATACAAGAATTAATATGAAGCACCAGTCAGCATGTGGCTTATTACAGTCTGTGTAAAGCTTTGCTGTGGATTCAGTTTGTTCTCCTCAACACAGCTTCCAGATATCAGCTCTGTGGTTCTGTTTGGCGCCTGTATTGAGGGAGTTCTGCTTCGAGATAAGTAAGAGTTTATCGTGTTAAATGTTACTATGCACAAGGGAACATAATACTCTGCATTAATATCATGATGAGACTTTTTATATCACGAAAAAATGTATACCTCTATTATCCGGGCAGTGTGACATTGGCCCAACCCTACTAGCAATTTTAATGAATGAAAATGAACGTAAGGCAGCACGGTGGCATGGTGGTTAGCACTGCTGCCTCATAGCAAGAAGGTCCTAGGTTCGAATCCACCTTGGCTGGGGACTGTGTGGAGTTTGCGTGTTCTCCCTATGATCGCTGGGATAGGCTCCATATTTTTAATCCATGTAATTGTTTTTGCATTGCAGATTTGGTGACTCTGTAAAGGGGAACCTTGTTATAGGCACCCTGTCGTGGCCCTCTCCCTGGGTTATTGTGATTGGGTCGTTCTTCTCCTGCTGCGGGGCGGGTTTGCAGAGTTTGACTGGCGCCCCTCGTCTGCTGCAGGCTATTGCACGAGATGGCATTGTACCCTTCCTACAGGTTGCACTCAAACAGCAGAGTCCAAGTTGTTTTTATCCTGATGTGCTTCAGCATTCACACTTGGTTGTATCTGCTCGTAGGTGTTTGGACATGGGAAGGCTAACGGAGAACCTACCTGGGCTCTGCTGCTGACTGCTGGGATCTGTGAGATCGGCATCCTGATTGCTTCCCTGGACTCTGTGGCTCCGATCCTCTCAATGTCAGTATCTACAGGAATATTACCTGATCTCCTTCCTTAAAAGGATCTCAGCAGATCAAGCCTGTGTTCCCTCAAGTGTCCAGCCACTTACGGTAGTACTTCTGGATTGCCGTCTTCTCCCCTCACAGGTTTTTCCTCATGTGCTACCTGTTTGTGAACCTTGCTTGTGCTGTTCAGACCCTGTTGCGAACACCTAACTGGAGACCACGCTTCAAGTACTACCACTGGTGGGTGATGACTTAAACATCATTGCAGAAGTGCTCTATCTGCTGAATTATTTTCTTTTTGAGAGTTAAGAGGGGGGGCTGTTGAAAAGTGCTTCACGATTCCATCAGAACCTGTAAAGATTTTAGGACAGGAATCACAGACAGCTTCACAGCCACAGGTACATCCATTTAATTTGGTGACACCTTTTACTGAGATTAATTCCACAACACAGGTTGAGGACAATGGCAAACAGCACTATTGTTAGCTGTGGACTTTGATTAGTCTATTCTAAGCCTCTCATCTCTCCATTGTAAGCTGTTCTCAGTTTATAAAGACATTTCCGTGAATATTGAATTGAAAATCGGACACAGAAAACCTGAATTAAATGTAAAGTGTGTGTTTTCTCTTTCTTTTTATCCAGGGCTCTGTCATTCCTCGGAATGAGCTTATGTCTTGCTATTATGTTCATCTCATCCTGGTATTATGCTATTGTTGCTATGGTCATCGCTGGCTGCATCTACAAATACATTGAATACCGAGGGTAAGTTTCTTCTATCCTGGAAGTGAGCAAGAAACTGAGCACACAGAAAAGAAAGAGGGGAATGAGAGGAGTGAAGGGCAGCTTAGAAACAAATGAAATGAATGCTGTAGAAGCTGTTGAACAGCTTGCTTTATTGTTTCCTTACATAATGTTATAACATTATAGTGTGGTCATATTGCTACACTAAACTGTGTGTATATTAACCCTGAAGGAGCCCTCACATCCCTAAAATTGAATTACCGGTACAACCAAAAACTTGCACTGTCTTTCTTTTATCATTATGTGCTTTTCATTCATTCCTTTATCTTAACAGGGCAGAGAAGGAATGGGGTGATGGTATCCGAGGCCTCTCTCTGAATGCAGCCCGCTATGCCCTCAATCGACTTGAAGATGCTCCACCTCACACCAAGAACTGGAGGTGTGTGTGTGTGTGTGTGTGTGTGTGTGTATGGGGGGGGGGGGGGGGGGACTTGGGGG
>VUQJ01030165.1:40040-52530 GCA_015108635.1 Andinoacara biseriatus
GGTTGGGGGGGTGTGGGTTGGGGGGGGGGGGGGAGGGTGACATTGTGGCACCTGTCACTGTTGGGATGGACAATAACAAGACAGGAATAGACACAGAGAATGAATTTGATTAATCTTTTGGTTCTCCACCTAATCTGACAGGAAAGGCTGATAAGCCTCATACTGTGAGGCTCACGGTGACCTTGTAGGCTTTTTTCCAAACCAGTTTCCACCAGTACAGAGGGCAGCGATAGCTGTTCTTTTTCACTCAATACCTTCAACTAATGTCACTGCATAGCTGTGTGAGACCCGATAATGTAACAACAATGCTGCCACACCAACTCTTTGAGAATAACTTTCTTCACATGATTATACTGTAGGCCCTGCACTTTAATTGTAATTTGTGCACTTAATAATTGTAATTTTCTAAACAAAATACTTGTTGGTTCTGTTGTTAATCCTTAAGTAAAAAAGAAAAAAGAAAAATGAGAGGAAATAAAACCTGACTCTGTCCTTTTTCTGCTCTTTCCTCATGTGTGAAGGCCTCAGCTGCTGGTGCTCCTGAACCTGGACTCCGATCAAGCTGTTAAACACCCTCGCCTGCTGTCCTTCACCACCCAGCTGAAGGCGGGGAAAGGTCTGACGATAGTGGGGAATGTTTTAGAGGGAACCTACCTCACTAAAGATTCAGAGGCCAAGAGGGCTGAGCAGGTATGGTGGGAATGCAGGCGCACAGGTGTGCGAATAAAAGGCATACATCTATACTGTCATATTGACATTTCCCGCTTTATCTGTGCTTCAAGCACTTTAAATTCATCACTGGACCCACAGGCAAATCTGTGGACTTGTAGCATTTTTCAGACTCTTTAACTGCAGATAAATTCTGCTACCTATTGGCCATATTGAGCAAGTCATGTGATTCTGTCAACTTGATTTTACTTTTATCCTCAGAGGCATTTTTAATTAGTTAATAACAGTTTTTGCTGAAGCAGGCATGCCCAGAAGCAACTTTTTAGATGACTAAGAATGTTCATTGTTCAGATCCATCAGCACACGTTATCCTGAGTGGATATGAGTGACAGTGCTGAGTATGTTTGAAGTGCTGCCTGAGCTAAGCAGGGAAATATCTTCTTTTCAGTTAGTGCTGCAGTAGTAATGAATCAGTTTTACTCTCGTTTATGTTCAATAATAAATTCCCCACCGTTTGTTTTTTCTCTCTCTCACTTTCTCTCCAGAACATCAAGGCTTCCATGGCAGCAGAGCGTACCAAGGGATTCTGTCATGTCGTGGTGTCTTCGAACCTTAGAGATGGCGTCTCGCACCTCATCCAATCTGCAGGCTTGGGAGGCATGAAGCACAACACAGTCCTGATGGCCTGGCCTGGAACCTGGAACCAGTCCAATGACTCACACTCATGGAGGAACTTCATAGGTATACTACAGGAGACAGTTTAGAATGAATATGTGTATGTATGAGCATATGTGTTGGAATAAAATTACAAAATTAGGTGCACATTAACAGAATTTATGTCTGTGTTTATTGTAAAATGCAGCATAGATAAAGATGGCACATCATATGTGAGGTTTGCGTTAACTGCCTGTGAAACAATCCATCGAGATGGCAATGACTTAATGTGACTCAGTGATTTCTCTCTCATAGACACTCTCTCTCCTTCTATTCATCCAGAGACAATCCGGGAAACCACAGCAGCCCATCAGGCCTTACTTGTGGCTAAGAATGTGGACAGTTTCCCCACCAACCAGGACCGCCTAGGAGAGGGCACTATTGATGTGTGGTGGGTGGTTCACGACGGAGGCTTGCTGATGCTGCTGCCCTTCCTGATTCGACAGCACAAGGTTGGTTAGCTGGTTTGGATTGTGTTCCTGAAACCATCATAACTGTCATATTCTTCTATTGCTTATTCCTTTCCTCCTGTACACACCCAGAACCTTTCTGTCACACCCATCTGTCGCTCCTGCGATCCCCCTCCCCCATCCTGTTCACCACACTGTTTCCCACCACTTCCATAATAATGGTGTCTCTCCCTCCTCCAGGTGTGGAGGAAGTGTAAGATGCGCATCTTTACTGTAGCCCAGATGGATGACAACAGCATCCAAATGAAGAAAGATCTCCAGATGTTCCTTTATCACCTGCGACTGGATGCAGAGGTGGAAGTCGTAGAGATGGTGAGACTTAAATAATAACCCCAGAATTGCCCTACATTACATCCTGAAATGGAGTTCTTGTCTCAGTGCAAAGGGAAACACGATGGCAATTATTAAACTTTTCCAAGTTTGGCATATTTTTTGTTTTTTAATGTACCCAGTGTTTTCAGAAGTTTAGGCCATTTTAGCACATGGGTTCTTTTAGTAAGGAGCCAGGCTTTTGTGCTGCGTGTTGAAATGATCTTGCTGAAATAAGCAAGACCTTCCTTGAAATAATGCAGGTTGGATGGCAGCCACTTGTTGCTTGAACATCTGTGGTTTCGGTTCAGCACTGAACCATCACAGAGGCCTCCTCACCTGTTACATCGCCTACGTTGGTTACCGTGTTTCTGTCCTCTCCTTTACAGCATGACAATGACATCTCAGCCTTCACCTATGAGAAGACGCTAGTGATGGAGCAGAGGTCCCAGATGCTGAAACAGATGCACCTTTCCAGGACTGAAAGGGAGAGAGAGGTAAAATAGATGCGAATACAAACCTGCAGTCCGTTTGCTTCTGTTGCTGCATTAAAGTTCAAAAGATTTTCTTTAACATAAAAATCATGAGCTCAAATAAATGCTTAGTCAAGATGGCATTTATTGCTACTGGGTGCATTGTTAATAGCTTGCCTGTGAGTGTGTACATGCAAAATGATTACTAGCACACATACCACAACAACCACATAGTATTTATTTATTTTTTTAAAGAAAAAAGCTATGGGTTATTTACATGAATAACAATCTACAGTGTTTAATGCCATTGAAGTCATACATGGCCTAACATCAAGCTAAATGACTGCTGGCCCCTTTTCCTGTTCATCTACCGCTGCCTTTCTGGGCCTTGCCACATCGATCAGATTCAGAGTATCACTGACGAATCGCGTAGTTCAATCCGGAGGAAGAACCAGGGCCCTGCCCAGAGCACAAGCCTCAGCCGGCAGTCCTCAACAACGGAGGACGCTCAGGAGGATGAGGTAGCTGATCTTGTCAACCCATTGTTCCCTTATTGGTAACGACACAGGCCCGTCTTCACAAAGCTCCATCTTTGGCTACAGTTGTTGGTCATTTGATTCTGTGAAAGATTTTAATCATCACCATGGTTTAAAATCTGGACTCAGAAAATTGAATTTTCTTTTCACATTTACCAGAAATAGATGTGCTAGTGGTCAGTGTTGTGTTACTAGTCAGTTATTGGAGAAGTGTGGGCATCAGATGCATTCATATTGTAGGGAAGTTTGATCGAGTTACACAATATGAAGTAAAATTCTGCAAACATTAAAATAGTGTTGTAGAAAGACTCTTTTTTTCAGATGAACAACATTTTTCTGACGTGTATTAACGAGTCTAATGTTGAGTTAATGTTGGAAATGTAGTTCAGTTCTTCAGTTCTGCTTACCTTAAAGCAGAGGCGTAAAGTCGGTCAGCAGAACTGGATAACCCTTTGATTTAAACCTTCTAGTCTGGGTTTGTCCTTAGCATCAGCTCAGCTAATGCATTGGCACTAAGCTGATAAATAACCATGTTATATCACAACTTTTGCTGCTCTTGACCCGTTCTGTCGAGCCCAAACTCGCAGTAAAATGGACCAATGCAATCTTCTACCTGCCCAGAACTACAAACCTGCTACTGATAATAAACCAGTTGACATTTTAGTAGCTCCTTTCAGCTGCCCCCCTTGTCCACAAAGGGTTACTATGGCAGATAACACCACATAGCCTCCCTGACACAACCTCCCAAGGGATTTGTGTCTCCTCCCAGTCTCAAATCATGGACCTTTCTCATGTTAGACCACAACACTATGGAGCCTCTAAAACCAGTTCATGTTGTGCTGTCTGAAAATTGCCTATAGCCCTTATGGCTAGCTTATACATTCATGAATATCCCAGGACGAGTAGAAGCTTTCTGATATCAGAACACCCATTTTGTACATCTGATCATTTAAACCAGCAGTCCAGATTAGGCCAACAGTAGTGCTACCTGCTACTGTGTAGTCATCAAGAGCTGCTTTGTGAAAACCAGCCCATTGCACCCTGAAACTGCTGCCTGGCCCATTACCTCCATCACCCACCTTATCCCCACTCCTAGTAAGAGGGGGCAGTATTGTCTCTGAAGAGTGTAATTCCATCAAACCCATGTATTTAAGGCTGCACAATTTGATTCTCACATTTCAGTGCAGTTTAGGGGGTGCTCGTTATTTACTAATGTCAAATATGACAATACTGTCCTCTCTTTGTTCCACTATAGTCAACAGCTAGGCATCATCCCTTTGTCATCTCCACCCACCACCCTCCACCCTCCACCCTCCTGCCATTGATGCCTCTAACTGAATCCATATGGTTCAGTCACAGCTAACAGGTGCTTCCAGGAAACAAATGTATTTCTGTCACACTTATAATTTCATTGCAGCACCTAACATGAATAAAACAATCTCATCATTAATTGAATATTTGAATCAGGAGGCCATAAATGTGTTGCATTATCAGCCTGCTGATATAACGGCTCATCTGTAACAAAACTGAACCATATAGTTTCTCATATGTAAACAAACTAAATGATATTTAATAATGTATGTTGTGCCCCACTCTGCTGTTCTGTGCTGCACCGTTTCTGTGCTCTGCACACACACTAAAGGCTTGCAAAGCATGTGTTAACCTTTGGAAGCCTTTTCTCTAAAAGTAACTTTTAGTTGGTGTAATCGAATACTGTAACCACTACTAGTACACACACACACACACACACACACACACACACACACACGCACACAAACATTTCAGTTGTTGGAATCATCACGTCCATCAGGTGTGTTGTAAAGGTTTGTATTTGTGTCACTGTTCATTAGCGTAGTTTGGATCCCTTTATTTTTAAGGCTTTGTTATTCTGTGTCCGTCCATTCTGTCACTTTGTGCAATATTTATTCACCTCTATTTTAGATTCCTTACGTTGACCTTCCCACAATCATTCTGCCAATTTTGCTCTGTTAATTTCTTGTCTCTCACCATCACCCCACCTAGTCTGTTTATCAGTTCTATCATATCCTTCATATTCTGTCTGTGATTTCCAAACAGGGCTACAAGTACCAAAAGGGTTCCTTCTGCACAAGGCGTGGAGCAAATTGAAAGATTCGCTTGGTAATAATCATACCCACTAAACTTCCATCATTGTCCTCATCCTTCTCTCTGCATCGTTCCCAGGCCCAGCTCATCCACGACAAAAACACGGCATCTCACGCCGCAATAAATGAGAAGGCTGATGCTGAGCCCGAGCGGGTTCATATGACCTGGACCAAGGACAAGCTCCTCACAGAGCGAAATCGCAACCGCGAGTGCAACGCCAATGTTGCCGTACGCGACCTGTTTAACATGAAGCCGTAAGTACATGCTTGTTTGAACGCCATTTAATACAAAACCTCTGTATATTTGTAGCTGAAGATTTAAAAAGAGCGTGGACATTTTGTGCACGTTTGTAATTATAAGGTAAATGTGCTTATAATAGTAAAATACATTAAGTGACATGGTGTTACTGCATGTGCCTTGTGAGGGACGTTTGCACCATTTTGAATCATTTTTCTTAAACTTGAAATGAACTTTTATGAGGTTTCAGGGGGACCTGAAGCTCACACAGCGCTAACATTAATTCAGGATGGTGCCAAACCTCAATGAAGGAGCATGAGGAGGTGTAGTGTTAGTCCTCACCCCGAGAGGGTGAAATGGAACAACTGTGCATGGTGTGTCCAATCAGGCTGCATTTGGTGTGTGTGCACTTTCAGCCATTTCAGCTGTAATGTATGGCCAGACACGCGTGCACAGCTAATGCACTAACACCCTCTCTTCCCATACTGTCCATAGTGTCAGTGGACTTCATCAGGACTGCCTCAGTCCACTTGCATTGGCTTATAAAGTTCAAATCCAAGTGTCAAGTCTTTCAGATTGCCTCACCATTCACATCAAACTGCTCCATGTCACTTTCTGGGGTTTACTCGAGTCACCTTCGGGTGACAGTGCGAGTTTTTTGGGACAGTTGGAAGCATGTAGTGTGGTGGGGAGAGCTGCAGAGCTGATGTAGAAGCATCTAAGCTGGTTTCTGTTGTTTTTGTCCCATTTTCCTCCTTCTAGAGAGTGGGAGAGCCTGTAAGTCGCATTCTCTTTGCCCTAGGCCCTGTGTGCTCTGCTGCTGTGGTGATTGTGGCATTGTTCAGTGTTCTCCAGCTCATGTGCTCGTACCTCTGCGCATATCTGTGGTGTCCTTGTTTGCATGCCCTATCTTCCTGCTTCTATCAGCATGTTGGTGGCTTAAGCCTCTGCTGCGTTATCTTGCATTTACAGTTCATAACATTTTTTCTAGTGGAATGGAAAGCATGACTCAGGAATCCTGTGAAATTAAAAATTAAAATGACTTTTGGCAACTGACTGTGCTTTATATTGCTTTGCAAAAGTGATGATAAAGAGGCAGCATTTAAAGACACAACAGTTGCTTTCTGATATGTGTAATTGTTAATACTAAAAACCCAATATTTAGAATCAGGCCTAAATAAAGTGGTGCCCTGGTTGGAGTGTTAAACTCTCTTTCTTAAAATGCTGTTTCTGCACTTTATGCTCTAAACGCTTCTGCCAGTAACCAAGTTTTATTCCTCATTTGTGTTTGAAGCTAATGTAAAATATGCCAACATTTGTTATTTATTGTTACATTATTTTTTTTTTACAGAATATATTAGTCATTGAGTTTTACATCATTTAGCTTTATTCCGTCCACCTATGAATACCTCATATTGGGGCATGAAAACTATTCCTACTCTGTTATAGACCCAAATTAAAATCTTCATTCCATCCCAGAACACAGAGGAATTTTTTTTCTTTTTACCATTTTTTTAAGATCATATGAAAGCTTAGGCTTGTGGCTTTCAATGTATTCTTTCCTGAGCCTTTTTCTCACTGTGAACTTTTTCTAAACTCTTTTTTTTTTTCTTCTCAAACTAGGAACCAGACGAATGTTCGTCGCATGCACACTGCAGTCAAGCTGAACGAGATGGTGGTCAAAAAGTCACAGGGAGCTCATCTGGTTCTGCTTAACATGCCTGGACCACCTAAAAACAGAGGAGGAGATGAAAACTGTATCCTTAAAATGACTTCAATAGATTTTTTTTTTCCCCCCCCGAAGTGTATTTATGTTGGGCAGCACAGTGGAGCAGTGGTGGCATTGCTGCCTCGTAGCAAGAAGGTCTTGGGTTCAAATCAGACATCTGTCTGAGACCTTTCTATGTGGAGTTTGCACGTTCTCCCCGTGTCTGCATGGGTTCTCTCTGGGTACTCCAGCTTCCTCCCATGCATGGGTTAGGTTAAATGGTGATTCTAAATTGCCCGTAGGTGCGAATGTTTGTCTGTCTCCTTGTTAGCCCTGCAAGAGAGTTACTGTCCAGGGTGTACCGTGGCTCTCGCCCTATGACAGCTGGTATACTGGGTGACCACAATGTTTTGGAACCAGAAATGACAAGAGGGTGGAGTTATAGGCTAAAGCTCGCGAGCTGCAACACACAGACCCACAAAACTGCTAATTAGTGCTAAGTAACAGTAATAAAATACTAGAATTTCACTCTACAGACTTAAGCACAAACATCTCGTCTGGACCACCCAACAAGCCTTAAAAAGGCACCAACGCCACCAAGCACAGTGCAAATGTTCAGTCCCCTGATGGACATCAGACAGCGATCATGACACTAGGGAAAAAACTAGCACCCACTCTACAGTCATTATTGGGGGTATGTTAAGGGTAGGAAATTAACACACGAGAACAGCTGATCCTCTGCCACACAGATGTGTTGGATTGTAGACTGTTGTGCATAAGGTATGCCAAATTTCCTGTATCTGTCCTTGTCCATCATTAGATAATCCTGAGCACCCTCTCCACCAATGACTGGAGAGGTAGCTGAGCTCTATTTTTCTCCTCCTCAGGAGCTGGTGGCCAGAAAGCGCAGCAGCATAATGATGATGTGTCCTTAGTAGTTGCTGGATTTGTAGGTAACAGAGTAACATCAATGTCTACTTGAGGTGATGCTGTGTTAGTCTGCTGCCCTCAAGTGGTGAAAAACTGACTAATGAATGCTCAGTGAAAGGGCGGGAAGGTGGGGTGTAACATCTGGTATTGTGTGTGTTTTACCTTTACTGCTGTTCTCTCAGACATGGAGTTCCTGGAGGTTCTCCTCGAGGGTCTGAACCGTGTGCTTCTGGTGCGAGGCGGTGGCCGCGAAGTCATCACCATCTACTCTTAAACCCCCCCATCCCCCAAACTTTTGTGGCCTACCCTGCACCCGGCACTGGCACGTTGCCATGAGTACCGCTCAGCGGACTTTTCGGGGGAAGAAGCCTGATTTGGTTTTTATGAAGGGCGGGGGTTGTTGGCAGGCGGGACCACTTGTGACTGACAGTTGACCTGAAAGACGTCAGGATGAAGGAAGTCATTGGCGCCGAATAAGCCGAGCGCAGTGTGTGTCCAGCTGGACCAGAGAGCCACTGCACACAGAAGCTAGAGCATAGAGACACTTTATATCTTTGATTCACGTCTGACAACCTTGTTCTGTTCTGTTACATTTTCATACTTTTTTGTCCTCTTTTGTTGGTGTCATCAAGTTAATGATGCTTGCTGTGTAAAGAAAATGCAAGGAAGAAGTGAATGTGTGAGCTTTAGGCTTTCATGTTTTTGTTTGTTTTTATTTTTTTTGATTCTGGGAGGTGCACAGAGTTTTGCTGGTCCTGAGAAAAATGCACAGAGATTAATGGATTAGATGCACAAAGTGCAAAAATCACCCTTTTGCTGTTTTTGAAGCTCTGGTTTGAGCTCTATTGAAATGTTTTCAGTCTGTTTAGAAGCTGCTAAACATTCAGATTTAGGCTGCAGAGCTTTGACACTGCAGGAGGGTGGACGTAGGACTCGTGTCTGTAGCTGAATGAGTTATTGAGAGCCAGGGGGTGATGAACAAGGTCCAGATGTTGTCCCAGTTTAGTAGGTGGGAACCTTTCAGATTTTGGGTTCTGCATTTCCTTTCTTTTTTTTTTTATTTCCCAGCCCCCCAAAATATTGCTGTTGTTTTAATAGGGAAAAAGCCATAGCTAGCAGTGTGTTTAACATGAATGTGTGCATTTATGGTGTCTGAAGGAGTGAGTGGTTGTGAACAAGAAATGTATTTGTTTTTAGGAGCTGTTTGACAATAGCTTAATAAATAATTAGACTGGTTTGTAGGTTTTTGCACAGTTAATCTATATTTTAGCATCTTAATTGTTTGATTGTAGCAAAGTATACATTTAAGATGTAAAAGCACAAATTGACATATATGAATTTGTGTAATTCTCCCCCCATGCTGACAGTTTCAGCACTGCTGACTTAGTGAACAAAAATGCTGAACGACTGTTAGTACAGTGTTCTTTCCATGTGGCGACTTCAGAATATTCATAAGAGAAGATGCAGAAGGATGCAAACAGCAGGCAGTTCCATACTGATTAATACCCATGTTTCAATGTTGCTTTTAGAACATTTTACCGAATCAGAATCTTTATTTAATGCTTTGAGTTTCACACTGAGTAGAATGGAAAAAGTGCCAAAATGAATTTAAAAGAAACTGTGGAAGTTTTCTGAATGCAGATGAGACATGGCCACCTGTATCTGATGAGCTTTTTTTTTCCACCATCTTTGATCCTTAGAAACAAAAAAAAGGGTTTTATGATAATGGGCCCTCATTTTGTATTATAATGTGAGAACATTAAATTGATGGTGCACTCAATCAATGGCATTTCCAAAGTACGAAGGAAAAAGGATGGCGCTCCTCCTCACGCGTACCTCCACAGTTTCTTTTGAAATTCAGCCACGCAGTATTTTGTAAAGCAGGAAGTTCTGTTTTCCTCCAGTTCCCTTGCAGGGAAAACGCGAACCTCTGATTGTCGCTTATGCAACGTGTTTTGTTGTGTCTTGTTCAGCTGTTACTGTATGCCTGTGTTGCTCTATAAATATGCTCAAATATGGTCTTTGTAGTGTTTGTTACATCACCACTGATCTTGTGTTACTTTTGCGTGTTAATTCTCAGCGTAATTTTTGCGAGAGGAGGCAGAGGGAGGCGGTTTGTGTGAAGATTCTGGGGGTGTTTTTGTGAGTTTGTTTGTTTTTGCGTTTTGTTTTAAACCACCACAACACGTTCTGCTCAACACACCGGGCTTTACTCATGTTACAGTGGCACCCTGGACTCAAAGTGTTAAGAAGTATGAGTGAATGAATGAACCGCACACTACATGAAGTTTGAGGTCACTGTTTCTGTCCAGTTTTCTGTTTTAGCCGCCAAAGATGAGTGACAGGGCGAGTGAGCGTAAACCGTCTAGTTTTAGAAAGTCTGAATGATTGAAAGTTGTCCAGATAAATTATTGAAGAGGTTCCTTTGTGTTTTTAATCTGGTTACTGAGCTGAGTTGCTTAGCATAAAGAAAACAGTAAACCCTTCAACAGAAGATGCAAAATAATTTTTTTTAAAAAAAGTTTCTGAAGGTAAATAGGGTTATTAGCGCTGTGTGTGTCTGTGTGTGTGTTACACAGCTCTGTTCTGAGGTGACTGCAGAATGTTATCTACCTCAAGGTGTCACTGAGGCTCGGCTGGCAAAACGAAAATCATTTCAATCAGAACGCTTTCAGAAATGATGTTCCATGAAGATTTGTGAAAGGGGGAAAAAGAGCTCCTGCTGTGTGTGAGGGGACCAGCAGAAAAATGCACGTTTGTACTGTACAGCTGTCTTTACGGACCAGTCTTAGGTGTTCTCGCTCTGATAGTCTTTCACCCCTCTTTAAAGGGCTGTTTAAGGCTTAAAACGTTAGGCACAGAGTTATAATATTTATGATGTGGGACTAGGGAGTGACCCATTTTAATTATTGTCCTCGCAAAGATACTCGTGCAAATGTGTGTATCTTCCTGATGTGTAACTGTGTGTTTCTGCTGTTATCTGGCTCCACTGGCAGGCCTCACAGACCGGAACAGGAAGTCGCTTGTGGGTGCACGTATAGATGAAGGTAGCCCTGTAAATTGTATTTGTGCCTCTCTAAATACTTATTAAAAGTGCTGAAATAAACCAGAACTAACCTTGCCTGCTTATTTATTCTATTCACACAGTGAACCCACTCTCATCTAAAAATCTTCTGCTCATCCCATCACACTAATATATTGTCAGGGGTTAAAGTGGGACTTGGCAAATCAGGTAACTGAGAACTGGTGCAAACTGGAAAAATAACACATCAATAACTCCCAAACAGATTTTCTTGATGGCCAGGCTGTACTCACCTGGCAGCTGCTGACTCTGAGATGCAGCCTTCTGCAAACATATAAGCAAATGCATGTTGCTTTGGCTTCTTTCCACCACCCTAGCTAGTATAAAGGTTAAATTCAGCATGTGGAATCAGGTTGTCCTGTACCAGTGTTTCAGCCCCATTACTTTAAACTGTACCATAATATTAACTAATATAGAGGAGAAGAAGAGGGTCCCTCACTGAGAGGATGCTGATTCGAATCCTTGGACTGGCATCAGTATGGTCCCCTGAGCAAGGCACTTGCTCCCCAGGTGCTTTCTAGCTGCTCCATGTTGTGCTGTGTGTGCCACATACTCCATGTGTGATTGGGTAAAGTGCAGATACTGAATTTCACTGCATGTATGTGACAAAGTTCTTCTTCTGCACCAGTATGACCACTACAAAAGTGGTCATACTGGTGCAGCCACAATCCTCCACAAGAGGGCGGCCTTGCCTTATCTTTAAGCTGACCCCATGCTGCAGTTAAATGATAAACTGAAATATCACTACAAAATCAAGCAAGGACACATTTTTATTTTACATGATATTTAGAGCTAGAGCTCCAAACGCGGGTCAGTAATGTGATTTGTTTACCAGCCTGCTAAACGTGCAGAGGAAAACAGGGAATCATACCAAAGCCTGAGCAAGAGCCTGATGTTTGATAAATTTATAGTTTATCCTTCCTTATTAAAGTTAGAACAGCTGGTGTTACCATGTTACTACACGTTTTCAGTAGTCCATGGGCACATTTCTCAAAGCTGTAGGTTTCCCCTGAGCTTTATTATTATGACTTCAAGAGGAAGTTACTGTGTGTGCAATAAAACACTAAAACCTTTTTATGTAAATTGTGGTTCGGAACAGGCAAACACTGTCAAAAACTGCACAGAACTCTCTCAAGCTTCAACCTTTGACAACCTGCGGCTGCTGTTTGCTGCTTTCTATGAGCAGTCTTCCACTTCAAAGTGTCTCTCTTCTCTGTGCATTGTTGAGCAAATCAGTT
>VUQJ01030165.1:52550-63116 GCA_015108635.1 Andinoacara biseriatus
TGTCATTCATATCCAAACTGCACAAATGTGTTACTGACAGACACAAAGAAATCTCACTGATGTTTCAGTGTGTGCTCTCGATCAGGATATTGTATGTATACCTGCACTGATTCATGGCTTTCAGCTTTTTCCATTCACTGAGAGAAGTCCTGCTGGATGAGGACGGCTAAGATGCTGCGCAGGACCCTCAAGCCCCCAGGCCTCTGGTAGAGGACCCGAGCTGTTCAATTTGTGTGACCAGAAAGTTACTGAACCACAGTACATGAAAGATGGATGCTGCTTCCTTGTCTGAAAAGCCGAAATACTGAAGTACCTTAAACTGTATTCTTTTTAATGACCCATGCATCTGCTAAAAGATGTGTGGTTGTGTAGGAGTGGTGAGAACAGGGCCCTCAGCTCCCCTGATCTATGACCTCAGTAATTTCCTGATGTGTTTATGGACTCAACTGAGTCTAGTTTCAAGTCTTATTGCATAAAACATGATGTTCAGTTGTAAATTATGGTCAGAAGGGAATGTACGCTTTATTGGTTTCTCAGATGTGCTGTGTGCTGCGATGTCTGGTTTCAGGTAATTTGTACATAGAACAAACACAAGTTAAACTTTTGATCTCATGATTGAGTCAAATGACAATCCAGGGATCAGCATTAGCTAAAAAAAAAAAAAATCTTTGCAGCCATGATTTTCTGCGTCATATTTTTCTGAAACACGTCAATATTCGGGTTGCTAAAACATGAAAATAGAGCAGATAACCAAAGTTAAAAAGATTCTTCTTCTGGGAACCATGAACTACAAAAACTACAATTGCAAAATTTCCACGTTAGCATTGGTAGAAACTTAAATTATTATAGTTAATAATAAGTATAAATCAAAAAAGATGCAACAATAAGTAGGCATGACATTGTCAGCAGCTTTAGTCATGGCTATGGTGTAGTCCCCTGTGGCTTCAGTGGCTGCAGTACTTGCTGAACGTTTTCCACTTAGAATAATTCATTTTTATTCACAGATTTTAAAAGTGGCAAAAATAATTAGTGAGGCCGCAGCATGTGCGGTGTCTGAGCTATTAACCCCCAGATGAAAATGAAGTGCACACTGCAGACTCGGCCATGATGAAATTCAAATCCTTCATCCACTTCAAAGGCTCCTGATCCCTGCTGAAAAATGCAAAGTAGCTCAGCTTTATCATATTTTAAACCTGGAAAATGAGATCTTTGCCTTTGACAGCTTCTATCTTGCTGCATCCTGTCAGGATGTGTTATATGGTTCTGTGAAGCACAAAGGGAGGTGGGCTGGGTGGTGGGCATCCTGTGTGTTCAGTCATCTTTAAACATCTGAGTGGGTGAAGCTGCCCTGTGAAGCTTGGTGTGCACACTGAAGTGAAAACTGAGTCTTAATGAGGTGTACCTGCATATTTCTAAAAACTAGGGTGAGTATACGGCAAGTTATTTCCTCCATTTTCAGTCGACTGAAAGATAATATTAGCATATGGAGTAACACGACTAAGACTAAATTTTAAATCTAAAAACCGAAATAAACACAATATGAAGAACATATAACGTGTCTGTTCTCAGGCTGATGTGTCAGTATGACTAAAGGCAAACAGGGACAGTGATGTGAGCTGTGGTCTAATTTGGTAGAATAATATAATAAATAATAAGAAAAAAATATATAGAGAGAAAGAGACTAGGAGGCAAGTTTATGCTTGCTCATAGGGGGTCTTTTTGATTGTTGGGTTTTCTTGGTAATTATTGTATGTGCTTTACTTTACAATATAAAGCGCCTTGAGGCCACTGTTTCTTGTGATTTGGCGCTATTTAAAGAAAATTGAATTGAATATATTATGGGGAACAAAAAATGCATTCATCAGCAATATTAAAATAACACAAACATTTTCAAACTCATACTCTGGCAAAAAATACATACTTGCCCCGGTAAGGCTTTTATTTTGAAATAGTGCTGGTAGTAGCGCTTCCTGTCGCGGTGTGTGGCTGATCAGCGCAGGTCTGTCTGAGCCGCACCATCAATATCAGCCCTCAGCGCCGCGTCGCTGTCACTGCGGGATCCTCCGGGGAGCGAGCAGAAGGTAACGGTAGTGTTTCTGGCAGCCTGCCGTCAGACCGAGCGCTTTCCCAGCTCACATTTATTCTAGCCCGCGCTACGTTAAGGGAGGGTCCTGCTGGGGGAGGAGGAGACATGCCCTTCGCCGCTTGGCGCAGTCAGTGCGCTGATCGCAGTCAGACGTGGACGAGGTAAAGACCGGAATGGTGCATTTATATAGTTCTTTGTAAAAGCGTGGAAACCTGCGTCGGATTTCCATCTGTTCTCGGATTATTTTCCGGTGGGTAATAACAGTACATGTCCGGTCGCAGAGGGAGGGCAAAGGGAAAATGCAGCACAGGGGTTGTTTGACTGCAGGTGGATGGCCAACCTGACGGTCCCAGCCGCCGCTTCCCTGCCGCTCTGCCGCCGCTGCTGTCGCAGCAGCCGCTGCAGCTCTGGTTTCATCCCAAGCTGTGAAGACAAACTAAAACCAGAGAGAACCAAATCGGACAAATAAACCGAAGCTATGCTTCCTGGGGTCGGCGTGTTTGGCACCAGCCTCACCGCCCGGGTGATCATCCCGCTGCTGAAGAACGAGGGCTTCGCCGTCAAAGCGCTGTGGGGCCGGACGCAGGAGGAGGCGGAGGAGCTGGCCAAGGAGATGAACGTGCCGTTTTACACCAACAGGATCGACGACGTGCTGCTGCATCAGGATGTAGATCTGGTCTGCATCAACCTGCCGCCGCCTCTGACGAGGCAGATCGCAGTCAAAACACTGGGTGAGTCCTGCTGCTGCTGCTGCTGCTGGGCAAGATGGATGTTGCGGCCCTATACTGATAGAGACATCACTGGGCCACTGATAAAGCCACATGCCGCCTTATTAGTATGTTCATAGTCCTGTAGTGGATGAGACCTAGCGGTGGGAGTGTAGGTAGCAGGTGTAGTTGTTTATGATTGATGCCCAGAGCTTTATTTCATCAGCTGTCAGCAGTGAAGGTGCCCTCTCGGATGACTGTGTCCTTAACAGGGAGCTTTGCTGCTGCCGTGCTCCTGAGCAAAACTCTGCTTTTCTTCTTTGTGAACTCTGTGAACACAGAGCTGCAAGCTTCTCTGACACGGCTCAGACAGGATGTTATAGTACTGCACATACTGCATGCAGGTTAAATCTGAGTGTATGAGAACCCCCTGTGAGACAAAGTCTTTGGTCAAACAGCAGACTTAACCCATATAAGTGAAACTGTCACACACAGAAAAGCAGAAAACCCCCAGAGAAGAGGCCTGAATGCAGGACAAGACACACACACACACACACACACACACACACACACACACAGGTTGTTCTGGTTTCAATGTGGAGCAGTGCAGCTTATTTTGGAGATCACATACCAGGAGCAGTGGGGCTGCTTTGAAAGAATGGTGGCAAGAGCTGCTGAGCTCTACTTCACACAGGCCCTCAGTTACACACTTTACCACACAGTTTACCACACAGTTTGGCAGCAGAGCTCAGCTGGCAGTGAGCTTTAATAGGTCAGGTCTGAAAACAAATGGGTTCAAAGACACAAAAACATCCAGGGAAGAATGAGGTTGTATCTGGGAAAACATATTCCAACTTGGCTACAAAACTGTAGGAAATGGAAATATGTGTGGGAGTGTAACAAGATAAAAAGGTTTTATTCTTTTGTTGGATCAACAGTCTTAAAGATAGTTCACGATGACAAGATGAAAAAGGTTAAAGGATAAAGACATCACCTGCCACTGGCTGTAGTAATTTCCCTACAGTTGTAAATATCACCCATATTAACCGTGCTTAATACAAAATTAATTATCTGTGGCTGTCAGGGAGACTCAGTCTAACTTCAAACTAGGATAAATTTAAACTGATTTAGAGAGGGAGCCCGTGGTGTCCTCGGTGATAACTCATTAGGAACAAGTGCTAATAACAGTAAACATCACATTAACTTTAATGCTGCTTTGACTTGAGGTGGAAACAGTTGCAAAACTCGTTTAGCAGATCCCACCTGCTCTGATGATGCAGCTCTACTAGTAAAACTTGCAGCGCTACTTATTTAAAAAGTGCTTTGGTATGTTGCATTTTCATTAAAGTGTGTCGATGCTTTTGAATGCTCTGCTCTGTCAGCCATGCCCTTCACACTCATTGCATCAATACTTCAGCGCTGACCAGTCCGACTGGTAGCAGAACCAATCAAACACTGGTGCTCAGTGCTCAGTCATCACTATAATAATGGCAGGAAGGAGAGAAGGAGTAGAACCGGATCTGTCGCAGTTCAGGGTCCACACCATAAGTCCTCAGCCAAAGGGACAATGTGAATATTACACTTAAATAAAATTATGAAAACTTTGCAATGGTAGGGATGTCATCCCCTTGGCTAAAAGGGTTAAAACTCCAGCAACACCCAGTGAATCAATAAAGGCTGTAGTTGACGCCTAAGAGTCAAGCCGGCCTAAACGTTTACACTTCAATGATAACTTGGCACTCGCCATGCAGGTCACGTGACATGATGATCAAAAGTTCCTAGAAGCTTCTTAATGGACGTGTGGGTGCTGTTTGCATTGCAGCAGAAGCATCAGTAGCACACAGAGTGCTTCTTGGTTTGTTCTCAAGTGTTAAAAACCGGCAAATTCTGAATAAAAGATACGCACGAACAAGCAGGACCTTTATCAGTAACTGCCACTTTCAGCTGACTCCTCTGATAGTATTGTGCTCCAGTAACTCACATTCAAATGAGTAAAGGGTGGAGGAAGTAATGCTCCACATGTCAGTCACCTTCACATTGATTGTCCTGCTCCTGGGTCATAGAGTTACCCTGACCTATAGGAGGGGCTGTGCCAAAATCCTTCCAAAAGCAATCACATGCTTAATTCCCAACATGTTAATACTTGTGCTACGTGTGCATTACAACTTTAATAATGGATCAGTCCAAAGCGCCAGGTTGCTGTTTAATATAGTGTCTACATGTCTGTTAGGTGAAAGCGTGTGGGTGTGAGGTTCAGGGGAACCGCCATGGAGCAGACCTTCTCATCTCGACTGTAGCTGAAGGTCACGGTGTGTCACCAGGGAGCACATGATGTTTTTCATTGTTAGAAATGTTTCCTCATAAGCAGCGTGCCAGGTTAGACATGCTGTTTAACCTGGCTAAATTAGTCTAATAAGTTGTTGAAGTCTTCCTACCTTCCTTCCTTCCTAAGAAACTGTAAGGCCTCTGTGGCTCCAGTCATTCCCACACTGCTGCCTGTAAAGTGAGCTAAGAAAGGGCTGATGTACAGCAGGTGTTTGCTCATGTCATGGCTGCACTCTTCTCAATGTGTACTCGACGTGCATGCCCTAAATCACAGGCTACACTAGCGCATGTGCATGACAGCACACTTAAGGGGAAAAAAAATCTCTCTTCTCTGAATAGCGTAACAGTGTTTTGAAGTCTAAATCTAAGATCTGTATAAAGGTGCTGCTGTCCCAGTGAACCTGACTGAACCTGCATGCCAACCACATCAGGTATGTCGGAGGCCCTTCCTCCTCTGTTTCCTCACAGCTTCACTGTGTGAGCGCCGCCCGTTCCTTCCCATACACCTCTCTTACTCAGATCTGGGTCCGATCTCATTTGCATTCTGTTGGACAAACATAAATCAGGGTTTACGCATTCTGTTGAACTCAGGCTTGATAATTATACCAAATCAGAAAACATTTACATGATTACATGCAATCTTTTAGGTTCCTTCAGTGCTTGACAGGCACATAAAAGTTTTTATTGCTGCCGCTACTGCTTAATTTACTTCTAGATAAACCTGTTGTTTATTTATTATTATCATTATTATTTAAATCAGTCAATCATTGTTCTTAAAAAGTGCTTTGTTTGGAGTCCAGGCTGAGACCTTTCACTTGGCACACTTTAAGTAGGACCTTTTATTTCAAGATACAGCAGAACAGCCATGAAAAACCGAGCAGCTTTAATTGAAAAGGTAGAAATTCAAATTTTGCAAATTTTTTATGCAACGCAGTGAGGACACACACACACACACACATACACGCACGCAATTCTTTGTGTATTTATTGTCACAATAATCAGAAACTATCACTGGCTACATGCTAATGTGTTAAGAAGAGTGGGGAAAAAAAACAGGCCTCGTATTTCAATTCCCTTCAATTACATTTTATTTATGTGGCATAATTCACAGCATCAATGTGCATGTTGCTAACATTTCCACCCACTCCAGCCTTTCAGGACCTTAAAAGACTTTGCTGAACCAGCTTTAGTTGCTGCCTGATTGGTTCTTATCAGACACTTCGGGTCCTTCCTGTACTCGTTACACCCCATTAAACGACAAAGACATGCCAGTATCAACGTGAATAACTAATTGCATCTGTTGCTGACCTTTTTATCTGTGCTAGCAGCTGTTTGACAAATTATGAATTTTATCATGCTAATATTGTCCACATGCAAGACCGTCCTTTCTGAGAAAATGTGGAAGCTTCAATTATCGGCCGAGCGACCTCTAGCGGCTGTGTTAATATGCACGCTGGTGTCTTCACCTTCAGATGGTGCAGAACTGGCCCGGCAGCCCAGAGCATGCATCTTTCTAGCACGTGCTAACATTTGAATTAGTGTTACTTTTTTTACCTAAACCGCAATCATTTGCCAGTGAAAACAAAAGTAAGCAGCAAGTGAAAGTGAAAGTTTTAAAATGCTTTCAGATGAGAGTTGAACTGCAGTGTGTTGCAGGGTGGATGTTTTGTATTAAAACAGCATTTTTAAATGAAAAGCTGTCAGTGTAGAATGTGGACTGGCTCTAGTTGTCGCACAAGCAAAGAAACAGAAATAGGAAGCTGAGATCCAGATAGTGAGATTGCTGCTTCAGATGGCGGCATGCACTGGAGCCACACACACACAGAGACGAGTAGTATTTAACATTTATTACACATGTACACCTTTGGACCATGGCAAGACTTGAACCCCAAGTAGATGCTTGTAGAAAACAGTGGCAAACCTTATAGAGAGCAGACATGGTGGTAAAGTCGCAAAATAAAAGTCCCGCTAATCACTATATCAGCTGATCACTGAAATTTCATCCCCAGACATCATCCAAACTCTTGCATCTTCTTGCATCACTGTGCCTGGATGCCGGCTCTGTGAAGGTCAGTCAGTGAGTGGCCAGCTGTGTGAGACTGAAGCACCGACTTCCTCTTCTATCAGGGCTTACCTCATGAGCTCACCTGATAAATGTGATCGGGTTTCTCCAGCAGAAGAATGCCAACTTTGCTTTTGGCCACATTCAATAGTTTCTTATGTGTTTTATGGCACTCCATGCAGGCTTTGGAGGAACACACCGTCTACTGTGAGGTTAATACTGCTGTTTATACTTTGTGAGCAGCTGTTTCAGTTCATGTTCACACAACATGAACTGAACACAAAAGTAGATGTAAAACAACCACAATGCACAGTTACACCGGGATTTTAAACCCTGGTACAAGTGAAAAACACATTTACACGTGTTCTTCAGGTTTTACTTGAGTAGCTCAGCATACTTGGTCTGCATTACAGTGAACCAGTCGGTCTTGTTGAGCGGCTTCTTTGCTTCCGTATGGATTTCTTTTGCAGTGCTTCCCCTCCTTTCTCTTTCTTATTAATGTGGAATTCCTGAGGCACCTGATGCCATGCAGGCCTTTGCTGCGAGCTGGAGGACAGTAACAATACTCTGCTCCTACTTTTTCTGTGTATGCCTAAGTTTGCTGCATCTCGAAGAATTCCCTCAGGTCTCTGTTGCAGTATAATAATTTCTGTTCAACTTCCTCATGGGTTGAAGGCTTGTGAAAATACACAGTAATGCAAGAAAAGGAGAGCGTGTAAAAGAAGAAGGCTGGTGCCCCAGTTTGATATCCTATAAGTGTCCACTGCTGTTTTTGGCATCATTCAGAAGACTGTGAAAATGTTCTCGAGTGTCCCCAAACTGCTGATGCTCAGTAAGTGTCTGTAAGTTGGACTGTGGTCTCACGCTACTTAAAGATCTATTGAAGGGGAGCTATTAAAGTTTCCTTTATTTTCTGTCACATAGTGTTACAATGGTGGATGGTCATATTCAAACATAGCCAAGGTTTCAAGTAGAAAGGTCATCATATGTATAAGTAATGCCTCTGAGCACAAAGCTCAGGCTCCGGGCTCCATTCCTGGACCCTTTTTTCTACTTTGGACCTGTGTGACGTCAGTAAGAGTGGATATCTCTGGTCTCTCTGTTTACGAGGGGCAGCAAATCAGAAGGAAAATTGCTCAAAGGGAGAGGAGCCAAAAATGGCTTGCTTCAGACAGAGAGTGAGTCGAGGGGCCGCACAAAGGCGCAGTGTAAGATAAATAGGATTAGTCTCAAATGTGTGTCATGCAAAGGTACTTTAGTTGAGTGCAAGGATAAAAATATAGAGTTGGAAACGAGTGTATTGGGTCCGTTTTAACAGTACATCTAAACTATTGACATTTTTGTTTAGAGCTTTAACTATTATTCACTCAGTTTCACAATCTTAACAAGGTGATCGTGAATCACTCTGTTCAGATTGTGCTCTCATTGTAGTAAATGTTCTTGTTGGGGCAGGAGGCTGGGTGGTTGTTGTTCACGCACTGAAAGGGAATCTGAGAGTTGAACTGAAATGTAAGATGAGCGTGAGTTTCAGGTGCACTTTCTGTCCCTTTGTGCAGTGGCAGGCGAAGGAAGCACAGCCCTACAGCTCAGCTCTGCAGTGCAGTTTAACAGTGATGAGCAACAAACGCAGACACGCACACTGTGTCTTTATATAGCAACTGTTGGCCTCTCGTGGCGTGTGTGTAAATTCCCTTTTGTTTCATTGTGAAATTCAAAAATGCCTGTTGTAATTCTGAGGAAAAAATGCAGCGTGCATCACAAGGAAGTTGAAAAGGTCAATCAGCCTGACACACTGCAGTTATAACTTATTCCACACGTAACACTGGGGTGTGTTCTCTGCATCAGTCATTACTCATAACCAGTTTGATTAGCAATATGTTAGTGAAGACAAATTAACAGAACATTTTAAACCTTTGACGCCAGCAGCGAGGGGATCTGGTGGTGTTGGTGGAATAACGTTGTTTAATGAAAGATGAGTGGTCCCACACCCTGTGCAGTGGAGGTCTCTGAAGGGTTATAGAGTCCTACCTAAATACATTAAAACACCTGCTGAAAAGCTTCTTCAGTCCTTTTTAAAGTGTATCAAACATGAAATATTTCATGTTCAGTCTTTACTAAGCTGCACATCCAGACACCTGCTCATCCCTGCTGGCGGCACCAGCCCTGTACCTGCTAAGAATAGCCTATAAACCTCAGTAGATGAGCAGTTTTGGTAATTGCTCATCTCCCTAATATGTATTTTTATTTGAACAATGGGTGTAGAGACTGTGTGTAATGTGAAAGATGTTGTGTACAATGAAAATCTCACACAAAAAAACCCAGAGTTCCTCTTAGCTCTGTGGGACCTTGTAGTATCTTTCAGTTCACTGTTTAGGTTTTACAGTATTGAGCCTTTCTGTTTTGGTCCAATCTTCACATTGACATTTTAGGGCACTGACACTGTAGGGCAGATAAAAAAAAAAAAGAGAGAGACCAAAATGCTAAAAAGAATAATGTCCAACTTCATCATACCTGCTGTGTTAACATCGTCACTGACTATGTAAACCTTCAAAGCTCACTGTGAACTGATGCTGATAATCACTGAAAGGTCAAAATAGGTTCTAAAACCCAGTCGTTGATCTCCTTCCTGTCATAACGGGTGATCTGTCCTGGGACCTGTTAGCAACAGTGACTTTTTAGATTGTAGTGTTGGCAGCAAATTTTACAGTTTAGGCATTATTTTTAATATCTTGTCACTTGCCATCAGCCATGTATAGATGACAGATAACCCAGCAGAATAAAAGCCTGTAGCGAGCAGGGCAAGGTGTTTGGAGTGGGTCACTAAATATGCAGTGTGTTATTTAGGTGCCCTCATCTCACAGGAGCTTATCTGCGCCAGTAAACAGCGGATGATGTCTACACTCGTTTTATTTTTATTGACGTGCGCTGAATCACGCTAATGATTCATCAGCACTACATGAGCTCTCAGACATCTGCTCTGCAGGGCCACCCAAAGGCACACAGCTATTTATAACCTGAATGCTAAAGGCGAGCAGGGTGTCATCATAAATACATGTTTCCACCACTGATGCTCTTATGCAACGGCACCTCTGACTGGTGATGAGCTCATTGGCAGCCCCCAAATGTGCAGCTTATAAGACAATGTTCAGTCTTTTTGACAGGAATTAAGTGTAATAGTGAAATAGACTGACATTCATATTGTTTAAAACCTTAAAAAAAATTTTAGTTGTACACGTTTTTGAAGCTACTGTAGAGAGGCTGGCCTGTATTTCCTTTGTTAGTGGTAGTTGGAAGTTTTTTTCCCTTTTGCACCCTTTTTAAGAAAGAATGTTTTCCAGTCATGGAAATTAAAAAAAAAAAAAAAAAAAATTATTTTTTAAAACCAT
>VUQJ01030165.1:81896-94716 GCA_015108635.1 Andinoacara biseriatus
CTAATACACACGGTGCAGTATAAAGAAAAATATAGAATATCACCACCCTTTTCTTTCAAGGTACCATTTACAGGCATCAGCAAGGCAACAGGAACAGTTTTAACCCACATGTGATCTGCAAAAAAACGCCAATCAGAAAAGTGAAGAAGCAGCTGTGTGTAACTCGCTGTACAGCTTCTAACAAAAGCAGAAACAAAGCATCAGAAAGTGACTGCGAGCACAGCTGACTTTATCAGTCAACACAGGTGAAGGTGTAACAGCGACCTACAAGCCAAAAGATTGATTTTTTTTTTTATGCATTCTCTGTTCTTAAGCTGTGCTGAAATACTAAATATGTAACAACTACTGAAAGTGTACATATAAAAATATTATAAAGCAACAATATGCGTTTTTCTAAAGAATTCAATCAGTACTGTATGGGTTGTTTTTTTTGTTTTTGTTTTTGTTTTTTGTAGAAACCAAGGAACTGGAACATGTTTCAATAAGTGTTAAGGTATTTATTCTATGTTCTCTCTGTTAAAGTGTCATGGACTGACCTGCAGTGCTTTTGGGAGATTAACAGCAGACTGAGGCCTTTGGAGCATTCAGTATCTTATTTCCATTTATCAGATATTGACCAAAACAGTCTTCTTTCAGACGCACTCTTGTGAAAAGCTTTATGTTTTCTCTTAAAATGCACTAAATCACAATGCAGCGGAACTACGCTGTCGGCTGCAGCACAAGCTCTGATGTGAGAACTCATAGATGGTGTGTCTGTGTGCCCTCTCGTTGTTTAGTGTTTAGTGCTTTGCTGACGTCAGGACCCTTTACAACCCCTGCTGTTTTTAGCACTCATCTCACAAAAGCAGAAATGTAAGAATCTGGAAACACTCTCCCTAAACAGTTCGTGTGAACAAGCACAGAGTCCGACACTGATAAGCTGTCTCTCAGAGCTCAAGTGAAAATATTGCCCCTTGTGTACCAAACGCCTTATCAAATCTACATATAGACTTTCCCCTTTAGTCAGATAAGCCCACAAAATATAAAGCTATAAAAAGTGTGCCTGGCAGTTGAATTTCTTTCTTCTTACTTGAATTTCTTCTCTGTTTAGACCTTGATTTTGGAAAATAAACCTGAGTGTTCGTGATAAACAGGTGTTTCACAGGAAAAAGGAGATGCCAAGCAGGTCCCTAGAGATGGGCTTTCTTCCCTCATCAGGCCTTTAACTCGTTGTATTGCGGTTTGATTTATTGTTCTCTGCTGGAGAATTACTGGCTGTTTATTTGTCCCTGTTAAGGCCAGCTGGAGGTGAATGATTTGCCTTTCTCACTGGTTAAATATAGATAGATACATACGGGGAGGAAAAGATTCACAGCTAAATATAACAACTACACCTCATTAAAGGCAGGTTATGAATTAGGCTAACTTTTATTGCAGTTAAATAGGACGTTTTTGCTTTCTTTTTCACCAGTGCCACTGTTACTGGTGACATTTTATCTGCTGGGTCCTTAAACATTCTCTTAAAGTCCTCTTGACTGTGCGCTTTGGTGCTAATTGCAGCTAAAGTGCAGTCACAGATCCGAGAGCTGTTGTGATTTGACTATATGAATAAAACTGAACTGAAATGAACTGAATTCTGTTCTCTGGTGAAAGAAGCTCCCCATTAAAGCATGAGTAGATATATGTGTAACTCTTCCAATGGAAAATGCATTTTTCAGCTATGTTGTGTTTTAAATCAGTTCAGGCTTCATTGAGGACACATTTCATAGGAGGATGCTGAGGATATACAAGAAGTTAACATGAGAGAGCCTGACTAAATTCAGGATCGATTAAAGCTAAAATAATCCAGGTTGCATAGTAAGGTTAAATATTACTGCAAAGCACTTGGCAAATGCTGATCTCTTTGCTGATAATTAGTGGCTCTTTCACAGTAAACCTCCCAATAGTGCATCTACAGCAGGCATTATGAGAAGCATGGCTTCTATTATTTCACCAATACTGCCGCCAATGCCCCCAAAGTGTTTACAAAATTCTGCAGGATAAATTGAGAATATTGTGTTAAATTGTTTTTCTGTACCATCACTGCTGACTTAGCTGCAGAGTCAGACTCAGAGGACATACAGGTGCTTCAGAAACCCTCTGTATTTTCAAATGAACCAGTCAGCCACAAATATTGCTTAGTATTGTTTCGATCCCCGCTGTGCTATCACAACAGCTCTGACTTGACAAAGAAGTTTCTGGCTCGTTTGGGTCAAGTGGCTTGCAGGGTGGGGCACCTGTGGGTGGTGCTTGTTCCATGGCGTCCCACAGATGCCTGATTGGTACTGGGATCAGCAGAGTTCAGAGTCAGCTTCTTGGGCTTTAAATCACGTTCCCGGGACTTTTCATGAGCAGGTTTTGTGATGTGACAGTTACTGGAGGAAGTGGAGAACCGTTGCCATGGAAAGGTACTTGGTTTGCGTTATAGACTGTACTTAAAAGATGCATGTAGCTTCCGGGTGAGGCAAAATGAAGCCAGTTGGAAAGTGCCTTAAAGCTGTCAAAAATAAATTAATTAATTAAAAAAAGAAGAAATAATGGAAAAGCAAGGTATGCTGTAGGGCGTGGCTACCTTGTGATTGACAGGTTGCTGCAGCGTCACAGCCCTTCACTCGTCATAAAAACACTCGGCTCAAGGCTTCACAAATCAGTGGATGACATCACAGTTGCCATGTCCGTCCTTTAAAGTCTATGCTACGTAACATCAAGCAATCAAAGTTATATATACCATCACCTAAGGTGTCCAATAGAACAGTGGTTTTAATGTTCTGGCTGATTGGTGTATATTACCTGCTCCTGCACTGATGGAGGCTCACACAAATAGAGTCAATGTGTTTTTAAATCAGTCTGGCCCTCATCTGGAAATTAAATCAGCTACGGTGTCCCAAGGTGAGAAGACCCATAACAGTGGCTTAATCAGACCTGCTTGAGCTCTTTCAGGTGTTTGACGTTCATCTGCTAAGTGGGGGTTTTATCCATGTCCACGCTCAGACTCAGACTCGGTTGGCAGACACAGCTCTGTGCTCTGGGCTGAATGTGCTGTTCGCATCTTCTGTCACAAAAACAAACAAACAAAAAAGCACTTTTCATTTGAGCCAGTGCAGATGCTGTGCAAAACAGTCAATCAGAAAAGATATGCAACCGACTCCTGGCTTCTCTGTGAAGTCACGAGTATTCTCCCATCACAGCCCTTTAATGCTCATTAACCCGCCATCGTCTCTGCAGCGGGCAGCAGTCTGAAACACATGAGGCAATATCTGGCTTCTGAAGCACTGAATATTTAATGAGGAATTTTAATGAGCTGATGCAGTACAGTATGAGGATGCCATAGATTTTTATCTCTTGACTGATTTTTTTTTGTTTGTTTTTGTTGTTGTTCTAAATTCAATCACTGAGGGTTTTTACGTTTCATTCTGATGAAAAAGTTGTTGCATGTCGACATCAAATTCTGCTAATTTTGTTGCCAAGAGCTGCTGTTGTTGTTGCTGTTTTTCCTGCGCTGACTGTGGCCTGTCAGGATGACCGATTGTGTGCTTCAGAAAGACACACTGCAGAAAACTTTAAAAAAAAACAACAAAAAAAAAAACAAGAGGTGCTCCAGTTCCAGCACTTTGCCTTGTTTGCTGACAGTCTGACTACGAATTGCTCGTCTCTGCTTCGCCAGCATTCACTGACTCATTGCTCAGGAAAGGCCTTCACTCACTGAGAGGGCGATAGGAGGCGCAGGAGGTGAAAATTGCTCAATTTTCGGAGACAGACAACCTCAAAGAGATGCTTCTTCTGCCCTCGGAGACCGTTACTTTGCAGCCGGATGTCATGTTGCCAAAACTTAAGTCATGTCTCGAATTTTACCCCCTTCCTCTTTCCTTTCTTTCACGCTCCTCTGTAGGTCTCCCCCTTTTCTCTTTTCTCTGTGTGCTCCCTTTTTTTCTTGTTTTACACCCACTGCTAACGGTTTTTGATTGGCTTTGCATCGATCCGTCCTCTCTCATGTCCTGTTTTCTCCTTTCCTCTTTCTATCGTGAGTCAGGTTGAAGCCTGGAGGAAAAGCTCACTGGTGCTTCTGCAGACCTCCATCTCCTCTTTTCTTGTTTTCACAGTCACAGTAAGACAACTCCGTTTAATCAGGACTAGTGGCAGACAGGTTGTGAATGCCTTTCCACAGCTGGTTTATGAATGCTCACTCTGACTCTATGTCTTGCTTGCAGATATTCATTTTAATGCTGTATTGTTACTATATCCAATATTTATTGTTATGTATGTACACTGTGGATGCATGGACCTCTGTACATACTGTAATTTGAAGTCTCAAACGCATATTTATGGGTCTTACTAGAGAGGCTGTAGGAATAATTTATATTTTCTGTCCGTTAAGAAGGTCAGTAGGTGTCATAAATAAAAGCCTCGCTGAGTTCTCTGCTGTAATGTTTTCTTTTTTCTTTTTCTTTTGTTCTGATTGACCGTGTGACTTCTGTTTCAGTATTTACTGGCTAATCTCCCTGCACCAGTGCTCGGCATTGATTGAATGTGTGTGACGAAGGGAAATGTGTGAAAGTGGGAAAAATACAGTGTGATTTTTGCGTATGTGTTTGCAACATGGTTTACAGCTTCAGCGCTTGTCTAATGCTGCAGTTTCTATGGAATAAACAATATGTACAACCGCTGTGGCTCTAATTTCATTTTTCCTACTTAAAGGAATCAAAAGATAAAGAGTCTAAGCTGTCTCAGTTAGATATGAATCACATGAGACCACTTCCATCATAAATGTTCCACCATAGGAAGGAAACCCAGAAAATCATTTGTACTAATTTGTAGTAACCTTTCCTCTGAGAACAAGAGCACCCAAACCATGTCAGATGGCCACTAGATCCCCTGACTGTGAGGGTAACAAGTTCAAGTTTTGCGTTCATTTGTCACCCCTATGTATGTAATATGACGAAAGGTCACAAAATTTGTATTACAGCTTATCCAACTCAAGTGTTGCGTTACTAAAAATCTTTGAAAGCTTTTCCTGACCTCTGCTGGCTGCAGTGGATATTGCACACTATTGGGCTGGTCCTCTAATTACTGAATGAATGTTTTTGATACTGTTGGTTCTATTTATTACAAGCGGATACACATTAATATTTGTGCTGTGGATTGTTAAGTATTTACATTGTCAAAAAATAAATAAATAAAAAACAAGGACAGCCATTATTTACAGGTGACCTGTTCCTTAACAATTCTCATGAGAGTTTTTATTCCTACTGACGCTTGTGGTGTAACCATCTCATAAACAGCAGAAGAAAGGCTGCAGGTTCAGTGTAGCCAAAACCTCAAACTCATCAGACTGAGTAAAACTTCAAGTAAAACTTCAAGATCAGACATATACAGCAGCGTAGGTTGCAAATAAAGTTAAGGAAAGTTTCTTCGTGGTTCAGAGGTTGCTCAGGGAAGGGTGATGGGTCTATTCAGGTATTGGTCGATGTGTGAAAATTGTATGAAAATTGCCCAGAAAAACTCAATAAATGTTAGCCTTTTTTTTTTGATAGATAGATATGTGGTTAGTATATGTCGCTATAATGTGACATATACTAACCACAATAAATTATTCAATGTAAACGAGGGAGTCATTTAATGAGGGAGATTACAGCAGGTAATATAATTCCAGACTAGTACTTACATTATAAATATGACCCATGTTTCTAAGGTTTGTAGAAACTCCTATATTTTTTTTCAACAAGACACTTTCTGTATGGCAGGCATAGTCATGTTCTTTTGCCACTGCACCTGCAGGCAGTGTCTCCTCTGTGCAGTCCCCGGGGTCAGGCATCTCCTGGGAATCATCCAGGCGAGCAGCACCGAGATGCTTTCTTGCTCCCATGAAAACTGTCTCACGAGTTTGTGAGGCTCTCCCTAGAGGTGGGAAATATGTTGAGACACTTCATGGTCATGGCACATTTTTGGTTATAATATTTTAAAAGATGTTCAACACCGTCCTCCTCCCTTTACCCCAATCATTCCAGTGAAATCTACACGGCACCGCTCCCAATCCGGATTCTTCCACTGGCTTTTGTGTTTAGATCCTCTGGGGCAAAGTGTTGACTGCATACGTGGGTGCACCCACGAAGGGTTTTAAAACTTGGCCCCTCATGTCTCCTGATCGCTCTCACCCAACGGGCATGTATTTCTGCGTCTACTGGAAAATCGTGGAAACTCAAATACGGAGTTTTTTTGTTTTTTTTTAATCAATGGACCAGCATGGCACACTGCAGTGAATCACAAAGAATTAACCCCCAATTATGTTTTTGGAATTTTTTCAATTAATGTGCAATGGAATTTGCACTTTTTTGGTTTGACATAATTTTTGCCAAAGTCTCGAGGTTTACTGTTAATCTATAGGCATGATTTGTTCTTTCAGTGGCCATGTGTATGTATACTAATACTGCTGTACTGTACATGCAGTTGTTTCTGTAGTGCTGCTCTCCTGATCCATGCTGCCTTCTATCAGACAGCACCGCCGTGCGCCACTGAAGATACTCGCCGACAAATGTCACAGTTTGCCTTAAACTCATCCCCACTGACGCTGTTCAGCCGTGGATGTGGAGGTGGAGTGTCGGGTGTAGCAGACATTTTTAAAAGTGCGGGTGTGTGGTGTCTGTCACTAGCAAATGGTGACAGCAGCTCCAGCAGGGCAACAGTGCTCCGTAGCAGGCCGGGGGTCCTAAGAGGATCCACGACAATTTAGCTTGCCTTAGTATTTACTGTATTTTATTCTGTGCTTAATTGTTACATTTAGTGTTGATGTGTGTGAGAGACAGAGATGAGTATTGGACAGTTTTGAAAATCTGGAAAAAATTGCGTCCTGCATCAGTTCAATAGGGGACGCAACATTTAATTGCCAAATAAAATGTTGGCAATAAAGGACGATTCCGTATTTTACAGGACGGGTGGCAAGCCTAAGCGTGTGGTTAGGTTAACTGATGATTCTAAATTGCTCGCAGGTGTGAATGTGAGTGTGAATGGTTCACCTGGACCAGGGTCTCTCAGATCTGTGACAGACTGGTGACCCGTCCAAGGTGCACCCGGCCTCTGGCCCTGGCAGCTGGGATAGGCTCCAGCCGCCCTGCGACCCTGGAAGGAAGTCAAAGAAAATGGACAGATGGATGACATTTTTTTTTTAAATATAACTAATAATATGCAGTAAGCATAGGGAAAAAATCATATTCCTACACTCAAAACACAAAAAAGTTGTGTTGAATTTATGGCAGGCTTTTTCTTATTTTTGTCCATTTACAGTAAATTAAATTGATCGGCATATTGATTTATTCTGCCTTACAGAGACCTGGTTACAGCAGGATGAATGTGTTAGTTTAAATCAGAGTTTCTCAAAGTGTGGGGCGCTGGGTCATTACAGGTGGGGCGCCAACAACCTGGGAGAAAACACACGTTTAACATCATTTTCACGGCAGAACAAGAAAATACACCACAGTTATGTTAGCATGACAACTAGCAAAATCCTCCACTGTCACCTGTGCACAAAGAGCTCTCGTACGGCATCGCTTCCTCGAGGCAACTGCTTGTTGGGATTTGGCATTATAAAAATTGAACTGAAAGGAGATGCACTTTAAACCTGCTTTTGCAAAAGCAAGTCTAACTGTGTAGAGGTCTACAGGCTAACAGCTCTTGGCTTCCCTCATCTATGACCTACTAAAGCTTATGGTCTCACTCCTATTAAATACAAACCAATCTTCATTCTTTTTCAAAGCTTTCCTTTCATATTTAGTGGAGAATCAAAGTAAATTCTGCCACTGATACAAATGTTGGTAATTGTCAGGTCACATACGTGTGCCATACTTTGATGCATGAAGCGCACAAGCAGAGAACGCAACATTGCTTTCGCAGGGGTCTAAGAGGAAAATGAAAAGAATAAGTGTTATTTTTACGCCATTAGGACAGAGCATGAGATGGTATAGAAAGTCAAACTCAGGCTGGAGAATCAGAGACTTTCACTGCTTCCAAAATGTTTAAGATAAGAAATCCCTTTATTAGTCCCATGATGGGGAAATGCAGTGTAGCAGCAGCAAAGGTATCGTACAGAGGACAAACAGTAACTAGGATACAATAGAATAAAGTATAAGAGGTAAAAAATAAATAAAAATATAAAAGTATAAGAGGTAAAGTAGAAAGAATAATAAAAAAGATCTGTATAAACAATATGTACAGTATAACTAATATGTACATAATGGAGGACAGATCATACTATATGAAGATTATATTACAAACTAGATTATTATATTGCAGCTACAGTGCTAGTGAGAGTGACCACAGTAGAGCACTTCTATTTCGGGGCACAGTGCTGGTTAAAAAGTCTGACTGCTGCAGGGAGGAAAGACCCACGATAGCTCTGCCTCAAACATTTGGGGTGCAGCAGCCTGTCACTGATGGAGCTCCTCAAAGCTGCCACAGAGTCACACATGGGGTGGGAGTCATTTGACAACATGGAGCACTTGATATCATCCTCCTCTGCGTCACACCTCCACAGTGTCCAGGGAGCACCAGCAGAGTTTTATATATTCTTTATTTATCAGGCTAAAAATCATCATTGATATTAAAAATGTCTTTTTTAGAGAGATCTGCCCAAGAGGGCAGCAGAAATTGCAACAAATATAACATCCACAAAAAGGATGACTGAAGATAATGTAGATTCAATAACGCAGTCATAAAGATACTTGCAATACAGGTAATTTCTTCATTTTACATAGAAGCCCTTCATAAATCCTGTTCACTACAGTCTATTTACCAATATGAGTGTTACACCCACAACATGTCAGTTGAAAAAAAGAAAAAAATATATATATTTTTTGTGTTTTAAAAAATAAACCTTTATGTCACATCTGGTAATTCAGGAGTAAGAATAAAAATGCCTGGTCACTCTCCAATCCACACAGTAGGTCTGGTTGAAGCAGATGGTGAGTTTACAGCCCAAAGCTTGGATGAACGTGTCTGTTCCTCCACCCTCTGACTGTGGGTGCTGTCCTGTTGGCCCTTTAAGTTACTTTTTTGCCATTTCGCTAACTCCTCCTAATTGGAGGGGAAAGCGAAATGTCAAAAAAGTAGCTTAAAGGGCCAAAAAGTTTTATATTTTTGACATCAAATCGGGCCGCGAGTTTAACACCCCTGGATTAAAGCACAGAAAACACATTTCAAATGCTGTAGCCCCCGAAGTCAAGCGCACGCACGACCGTAATGAGACAAAATGTGCACATTGTGAATGAAACTGCCCGTGCTCTGTGGTAAAGGATGCTAACAAATAAACTGGACAATATTCTGGCAATTTAGTGATATTTCCACAGTTACAGTCTCGACTGGTCTTGAAATAAAATCCAGAGTCCTCAATGGCCGAGTCCATGACAAGACCGAGACCATCAAAAAGCGGTCTCGAGACCAAAGTATTACAAGTAGTAGTACAAGTACTACGACACTAATTCTAACAGAATCATAATGGTAAACCTTTCCGTAAAATACTGATATAAATATTTGCTGAGTAGAGGATGTACACACCGAACAAGCTGACCATGAAATGCTTAACTTTAATTTACCTGCACTGCTAATGTTTGTGAACAAAAAATCCAAAATGTAAACATGCTGAATTCTGTCAGTGAATGACGCATTTATACAACAGAGAGGATTGCGCATCAATGCTGTATGTACATTATATAGGAAATTATATATTTTATAACAAGCTTTTTTTCTGTCTCTGATGATGACAGAGTGGGTCAGACTGATTAAAGTGACTCGTCATGCTCCACACTGACAAGTGCGATCCTCTATCCATTGGAATAAAATTGAGGCTCTGCTCTTAATTTACCTGTTGCCATGGTGAATCCTGGCTTCCTATCCTTACTCACGCACGCTTAGGCTTGCCACCCGTCCTGTAAAATACAGAATCGTCCTTTATTGACAACATTTTATTTGGCAATTAAATGTTGCGTCCCGTATTGAACTGATGCAGGATTTTTTGGGTCTATTTAGGGGTTTTCTAGTTTTGACTATGATTTTGTATTCTGTCTATCTCTGTGTGTTACCTTTCTGCCCTGGTGTCAAGTTTATCTTAGTCCTGTTGCAGTGTCTGAATACTGTAAATAATTTTATTGTACCTATAGCCATAGGAATGTATTTCATGCAGGGATTACTATGAGGGTGACACTATGAGTTGGATAGCATGCTCTGCACTTGTATATCAACCTGTATAAAATACATTTTCTGTAAAATTTTCATTGGTCGCTCATGTTTTAATATGATTTACATGATCAACATCAATGATCAAACTGATCAATTTACTGACAAAACTGACAGCACTGTGGCTGCATCGCACTCTTTATCAGTGTGCCCTTAAACTCAGTTATTTCCTGATTAAAACCAGTAATCTGATGCCAGTTTCCACAGACACAGGTCCAATAGCAGCTCTGCACTGGCTGCCCTCAAAGACACATTTACTCTAATCTTGATGATGAATCCATCGTTATACTCACAGGCAAAGAAAAGGCCTCAGCTACTCTGCAAACACTTACAGACACTTAACACCCGGCTCACAGTCATTTATTCTGACTGCATGGTGACAGGACATGAAAAACTTATGTATTGCTGATAGTCCTAAACTACGATATCAAGATCCCATGTGAAACTTTTCATCATGTTATTGATTTCCAACTGTGAACTTTGTTAACTGTCCTTTATGCAAATGTTTTCATTGGAAATCTGTTGATCCTTTGCTACTGATCAGCAGATTACTCACCTGAGTGTCACACTGTCCCAGGACTCAGAGTTTCTGTAGCCACAGTAAGGGTGACGTATTCTGGGGCCATTCTTAAAGATTTTTTACACCTGACAATACTCCTGCAGTCTTTGCTGATGTGTCCAATCTTTAAGCCTCCAAAACAAATTCCTCTTTCCTTTAAGAAGTTTATTTTGTCCTGTTGTGTCCTTGACTGGAACTGTGTGCATTTATCCAGAGTATGTTTTGCCACCACACCAACCAAACACTGCTTCTGGATACTTTGAAGAGGAGCAAAGTTTCTCCTGTTATTGTCTTTAGCTCCATTTTTTATTGCAGTGATGTTGGTTGCAAAGGCACCTCCTTTTCGCCTCTGCTGTGAGTAAGTGGATGCTTGTGCTTGGCCAGATGTAGCCTGGATGTTGCCATACAGCGGGTCTGAAACAATTTTGGCTTGTTTTTCAATAAAGTTTACCACATCAATGAACACTGCTCTGCTTCCAGTCTGGTCATGAATGTCACATGCAACATCTCTCCATTTATCCTGCAACTTGTAAGGGAGTTTGATCACAATCGTTCTGAGGTTTGCTGGCATGTCCAATTCCTTCATGTACCTGATGTGCTGCACTAGATTGGAACAACCTTGAAGAAACAACGAAAAGGATTGCAGTGCATTTACAGCCTCAGGTTTATTTGAAGGCCAGTTGCAGATTTTATCCAAATAAGCAGAAGAGATTTTATGTTCACTGCCAAAGTGTTCAGTGAGGAGTGATTTTGCTCTCTGGTATCCTTCTCCAGGTGGAAGATGCTGACAACTCCTGACCAGATCTCTAGGCTGCCCCCTTGTGTATTGCTCCAGGAAATACAAGCAGTCACTAAAGTTATTAGTTTTTTTCTCCACACAATTTTCAAAAGCTCTCAGAAAAGATTTGAACTGCAGAGGGTCACCATCAAACACAAGAATATTCCTCATGGGCAAAGCGGATGCTGCAATTTGCTGGACTAACAAAGCGGTGATCTCATTTTGACATTGCATGATTCTCAAAGTGTCCTGAGTGGGATGAGATTGCTGTTCTACACTTGAGGCATCATATGTCGTTTCTGTTATTGTTGTCCGGCCTTGTGGAGCATCTGTTCATGTACCTTTTAGCTTGTTTAACCTTGCTGGCTCTTTTTTCCTGACGTGATTGTATGAAAAACATTAATCCTTTAACTGTGAAGCTGGTGCGCCGTTTAGGCCTGGCTGCAGTCTCTGCGTCACTAGCAGCTTTTCATGCAACGGCTGACATAGTCCCTTTTTAACTTAATACAAACTGACTTTAAAAAGGTTCATGCAGTGTCAAGGAGACACATACCGTGCGACAAGTTGCTTATGGAGGCCCGGTGCACCGCTGTGCGCAGAGTCTGTAGGCCGTATGGCGTCCAGTATAGTCCAATACTGCCAAAAACGTTCAGTGCAATGAAATATTCCTCCAGTGCTCCAGTAGCATCACCGTTATCCTATACGATGTCCAGGGAAGACTTTCCAGTGCAGACGGATTGGATCATATTGAGTGCGCTGCATACAGGCCGCAGATCCCTCACTCGTGGCTCATGTTGTGCTTCCTTGAGGGTCCAAACTCACACAAATGTTGCTCCAATAAACGGTAAAATCCACATTCAGAGTAATCCAAGAAGTATCCAGTAAAGGGAAAAGGTTTTTTACTTAATGTAGTGGCCATTTATCCACACCTAAAAACCTTCAAATCAAATGGCCAATGAGGCACCTCAGGACTGGATCTTACGCAGGTCAAAGTCTCAAAGATGACACAATGTCCATAAAAAGTGCATTTGGATCGGTTTATTCGCCATTATGCAGCAAATTTACAAACATGAACACCTCTGTCTGCAGCCTCTCTGTCGCCTGGTAAAAAAACCATATGACCTGGTGCCCCCTGACTCCTCCCACTTGACCTACTTATATGTAAATTAAGTGCACACCTGCTCAGCCATAAACCCAAAAAGTGAACCCAAATTTACCAAAAGAAAAATAAACCATAAACTTAA
>VUQJ01030169.1:4615-18484 GCA_015108635.1 Andinoacara biseriatus
CACATACTCGTACTTTAAAATAAGCCATAAAGACAGTTATTGTTATTGCTAACTGCTGAAATCAAAAAGCACACAATACAGTGAAGTGGATCCTGAGCTATAACAGGCAGTACTCAATGCTGCCAATGGTACTCAGCTCCACATCGTTCCCTTTGTATCACCGTCGTCGCAATAGTGAAGCACATCCTCTCATGGCTTTCTACTTTAGTACTCTCTGATGTGTAAAAGATGGCATGAATCATGCATCTGATTGTCACCAGTCTGGCTTTCAGACTCAGCAGGTCTGGCTCGACTGCCTTCATGAGTCTGTATTAAAGGCCTGCAGTTTGACTAAAACCGCTACATTACATGGACGGCTGTCCTCCGCGGGGTCTTGAACTACTCACGATGATATTGTCAGTGGTTCTGACGGCCGTTCTCTGGCTATTTCTGTCTGGAAGTATGGTGAGATTTAAATGGAGACGAGCACAAGAGTCTGTACCTCTCTCCCATGCAGCTGAGTGGGCAGCACGATGCGTGGGTCTAACCTCTCCTCCATCTCTGATCACAACGTCAATATCGGTAACGCGACGTGTGCGTTTCTCTTCCCTTTCCTCTGGCTCTTCTCACTTTCCTGCTATCCCTGTATGGCCTTTTCCTCTTTTTCTTTGCAGACTTGGCTCTCAGCAGAAACCAGCAGAAAAATAGAAACAGAAGAGTGATGCTATGCTGAAATGTGAGAGCGATTGCTCTGTCTGATACTTTGGATCTGGATGTGAATCAGTGTCTCTTCCCCAACTGTTCATGTTGATAGCTTGATTAAGGGACCTATTAGTGTCTGAGGAGTGACTGATATTTATCACCTGGTATCATTTCTAAAAAGGCAAGTAAGGAGGCATAATGCAAGCAGTTTTTGGGAAGATCATTCGTGCATTATATTTGCTTTGTTTGGACTCATTTGCTCGTGTATGTTATGGCAGCAGGAAGCACAACCTTTGTTAATCATGAGCAAAAAAATTAATAAAAATCTGTATTGGTCAAATTATGTCTGGTTCCACTGAAAAGTTCAATGTTTGTCTTTGATTATTTTAGCGCAGCAATTACCATACCAGCTATTTTTATCAGTTAGTCTAACGATGCAAAGGTTTGAATAAAAATGATTTTAAAAAGTCTAACCAGCAGTTTAACACTCAAAGCCTTTTAGCAACAACTTTTGACACGGCGTTCTTTCAAGTAATGTTACTTTAGCACAAGAAACAAGAAATTCAAAAGAATAAAGCCCATCTGACACTCTTGATGCAAAGATGAATTTGGAAAATAAATAAAAGCCTAAAAGCACTCTAAACGTTCTTGCATTCCCGCCCCTGCTGAGCTGTGCCCGGGGAGCCCCAGCAGCCTCATGGTGAGGGCACAAAACAGAAGCAGACTTAGTTCACTTTATTCTCTAACTGAATTTTCCCTCGCTCCCCTCCTGCCATGAAAACAAAAAAGGCTTCATAAGAAGTTCAAGCTGCACTTGTCCAGTTCTTGTTTTCCGTCTATCACTCCTTCCTCCCACCAGACGTTTGCAGTCACTCAGTTTGCACCGTTACCCCTGTAACACGCACACACACACACACACCTGTGTATATATAGGCCTACTATTCAAGCCAATCTTTCAGTACACAATGTAGCATTTGAGTCTATATATAGAATCAAACTTTTACCACAGCAAGGGAAAAATAGGAAGAATAGGCTGGAGGTGCAGTCTGCACTATTAGAGAGTGAGTGCTGTTATCTGGAAGCTCTCCTTATATCTCAGTATACAACAAAATATTATGAATTTTCATAGAGGCGTCTTCCAGCTGTAACTCCCTGATGGGCATTAAGCACTCTGGTGTATTGTATCTCTGTGATATTGGAGCTTTTAAGATGTCACCTACTGTATATCCATGCTGCGCCTCTCTACAAAGGAAGGGCACGTAGGCTTGAAGTCTCTTCTGTGTGACTAAAATAGTAGAAATCGAAGAGGCAATTTGAGAACCGGTGTTTCAAATATGGACTCGGGAGAAAAAGCATGTACTATGTAATGCTCCATAACCCTCCTATCTCTCAGTTTTCTCTTGTCGCTGCTTTTGTAGGAGGCAGCTTTCAAAAGGAATTTTGAAATTCATACATCCCATGCAAGTTTTTCCCCATGCGCCAGCCGTGTAACTGAAAATGTGAGTAAATATTGCAGATTTATGGAGAAAAAAAAATTTAATAATGGTGTTTAATTGTGATTATTTTGTGCAGGCACGTGTTTCTGCCACACATGTTGGATAAAGACCCATTATACTAAAGATAATCACAACTTTATTCCATTTAAGTCCTATTTCAGCATAAAAGGATCAAACAATACAGTTACCAAAACATTATATTAGCGAGAGAATTGACTGACTCTGCAGTTCATTGACACCTTCAGCTTTCATAGTTTTGTTTCCAGCTGTTTTCCACAAAGCATCTGATACACCAAAAGATTTTATAGACACAGCATTAAACCACATCATTAAAAAAGGCTAAAAAACACAATGTGCAGCTAATTCCTTAACCTGTTGCACCAAAATCCACAAAAAAACTTCAAATGGCTGCAACTCATCAATGCTTCAACATACAGTCATCAATGAGGGTGCTAATGAAAGATAATACCTAACACAAATTTACTCATAGTGTGAATTAATTATGATTATAGACATAGAAATCAAAGGTTGCCCTAATTTGTAAAAGAAGGAAAATGCTGGGCCTTCACACTTACATTCCAGATATCTGAAATTGATTTATGACCAGATGTACCAGATGTAGAGTAAGATATCCCTAATTATATTTTGACTAGACAAAATACCTATCTGAGATATCTCGAATTACAATCTGTCGTAGTTGAAATGACGTCAGATTTACCACTGATTTGTATGGTGCCTTCAATTCAATTAATTACTGATTATCTGAAACTCACATTTCAGATATCTACAATTATGACTAGTCATGAAGTTAATTTTAAGAGATCTCACTTTGTGTTCTGACTAGTCACAATTCTAATTAAAGATATCTTGAATGACACTGTAATTCAAGATATCTTAAATGTATTTTTGGATAAGAGATATATAGTTTTGATTAGTGTAAAATAAATTTTAGATATCTTGAAATCAAATAATGACGAGGAAAAACTAGAGATACCTCCGAATCAATTAGATATCTTGAATTAGACGGCTTTTATATTTAAGATATCTTAAATGAACATTCTGACTAGTCACAATGACATTACTGATATGTTGAATTAGTTCTGTGTCGAGTCATAACGTCAGAGATTTACAGAGCATTTAGCATTTTCCCACAGTCCTGTGGTCCTTGAAGTAGTCACCCATTCTGCACCGTGTGAACGTCAGATCAGGCAGACACAGACGGGATGTTTCTGTGTATGAGAGAAATGTGCGTTTATGATAAAATGTGTTGTCGGAGCTAAGTAAGCTCAGGCTATGCTCCTCTGTAACTTCCAGGGCTAATCACTAACGCCCATATGCTGCACTCCTGTCTCCTCTCTTGCCGTCTCCTCCGGGTCAAATCATCCTGGCCTTGAAGTGGTGTGCTGGCCGACACTCCAGGTTGAAGGTGGGATCCAAACACGTCCAGCACCTTACAGTCCACTAACTGATAAGCTATCTCCGCATATCCCGTACTGAAGAGCTCTTTCTATATTGTGGCATTTTCTTACAATTTGGTCCAGAACGGCCAGCGCCATTGCAGCCGCCTGTAATTCTATACAGGCAATTGTTTGGACAGCTCAGTGCAGCACACGGCGGCTTACACGCAGTCGCTTAATTCATAAATCTAAATGTCATTTTTTTAAGAACGAATTTGATTTATATAAGAAGTCATTAAAGCTGACAAAATCCCCCCCAAACCAAAAATTGTACTAATTTTTTCTATGACTGATGCTTACAATGTTCTGCTGAGTTAACTACATTTTGTGTACCCCTTGGTGCCTTTTTTTCCCTTCCTCCCCCCACCTTTAGTTTTACCTCTCAGTGTGTGCCTTTGTTTCTGTGGTTATTTGTTGTTTTTGCAGACGATATGTTAAATCTCAAGTGATAGTTAAGCTACACTTGACATGTAATTTTTGGTACATTTCTGTCTAATAAAGCTTTGATTAAAAAAAACAGTCATTTTGACTAGTCATACTTACGTTTGAGATATCTTGAATTATAATTACGGATTTTATGTTAAAACGGCCTGCCCTGCGCGGGCGATGTGTGCACGTGTATTTATTCGCGTGGCGCTTCTGCGCGCGTTCAACAGTCACGTGTCAGAGATAAAAGCCGCCGGAACTCCTTTGAAGGTTGTGATGTCTTTGATCTATAAACTGGCGGCACGCTTAAGCGTCTGTTTGTTAAGAGCAGTCCGACACTCACTGCAGGCTGCACACTTTCTAAACTCTGAAAACAGAGAAAATCAAACTTGTGAACCAACATAGTCGACAATGGGAGAACATCCCACTGTAAATCGCGTCGTTATAACACCGGAGGATATTTCACCAGCGGTTAATGGCTTCTTTGAAAAGCTCAGTGAATTACAGTGGCGCAAGATTGAAAATGGAGTTTGGGACTCTAATCTCTTAGGTCTGTTTACTGATTTGATTACTGAAATCATTCAGTCAGTTTCTACACAAGTCCTGAAACCTGCACTTCCGTCTTTTCAGCAAAAGCTGTTAAATCCCGAAACAAATATCTTAAGAACTGTGAGAAAATTCAGACCATCACTGGGAGAGTCTCTATCAATCAGCATCAGCAGCGCTCTCAACATTCGCCGTATAAGACATTGGAGCTGTGAGGACCTGACGTGGATGATTGAGGACGAGATCTTTGCTAAAATCAGACGCACTCTGAATCTGCTCATATCAGCCCGAGTATTACGGCCACACTCTGCTTTATACGTCAGCGTGAAAGTGACTTCCATTAAAAACCTTAAACGCGTTCTTTGTCACGCTGGCTCGTATCTGCAAGTTTGTGCACGTAGCTACCAGTGTAATAGACGGAGGCCCGTACACCATCCTCATTTAAGCAAGGAGACCCTTGAATCCAAGCTCTGTAAGCAGGCAACAATCAATGAGGTGAGTTTGGCTCTCACCAGATGGTGTGCAGACAATGACATGGAACCCATGAAAGAAAAAGAAATGCCTCGCAGTGAAGAACTTTTTATGGACGAGGTTATGAAGACAATAAAGAGCAACCTGTATTATTTACGTGATGAAGACTGGCAGTGGAGAGAAGCTGGGGAAATAGCTGAAACAGTTGCAGCTGATATTCTAAATACAATAATTAATCATCTCCACCATTCTGACATTGTGGAGTTACTGATCGAAAAGGTGAGAAGCTTTTTTGCAACATGCGTCCCAGTCAAACATACAGAAAAAGTATACAAAGACCACTTCTTCAGATTTGTCGAAAAAGAATTTGAACAACTGATCCAAGAGCTGGAACACCAAGTGAAGAAAAATGAAAGGTTCGTAATCTGTCTTAAAGAACCAGTCAAATCTCCTGAGAATCAAAGTTCAGACACTAGGGGAAGTGCAGATTTCTCTTTACCAGGTGCATTTCGAGAAATTCCTTATTCAGTGGCTGCCGGGTGTTCCAGTAGCTTTCTAAACACACCAGTTATGGAAACGACTTTTAAAAGGTCTTCTCCAATTGATTTTAATACCATTAAACCTTATTTTATTCTGTTGTTTCATAAAATAACCATGAAAGATCACCTTGGCTTTATTGGAGAACTAAACAGTCTAAGTGCACAGGAAATCAAAATCATGTTTTCAAGGCACCTGACGAATATACTGTATGACCACCTCCAGAAGTCTCAGCGCTATCCCATGCCTATGATACCACTGGATATGAATCTCTCAGACTGTGTCATCTCTAGAACTCTACACCGAACAGGAAAGTCTCTCTTTCTCCCCGAGGTCCTCTATGTGTGTGTAGAAGACTCAGTGGAAAAGTTCTTGCAGAAGATTGTTCTGTGGTTGGAGAACAAAGCATTAGATAAAACTATACGAAGTGACAAAATTTCTGGTGCTGTGGAAGAGATCCTAAATGTGATCCTTAGAGCGATGACAACAACGGAGGAAAAAGAAAGCGACAAACTGTCTACATCTTTCCCACAGTCAAGTCCAAGTTCTGCCACCAAAAATGAGCCCACCTCCTGTGTGAGCCAGCCCTCCACCTCTGAAAACCCAGCAAAGGAACCCTCAGAAATTTCCAAGTCACCTGCTGCTGCTGAGAGAATTGTCAAAGATTTCATTTTCCTGCTGTTGCCAGGGATCGTTGCAAAATCCAAGAAAAGCACACCAGAGGTTCAGAATCGTGAAGAAGTCCTCGCCACTCTTACAGACGTGGTGACGCGCAAAGTCACAAGCGCAGAATCTCTGAGAGTCCTTGAAAAAAACATGGATGAGATTAACAAGGCCACGAGTAAGAGGCTTTTCAAGGAGTTTGGCTCTCCAGAAAAACTCTTAAATGCTGCACTCGCAGCAGAAGATTCATCTTTTGGTGAAACTCTTCTGAAACACTTGGACATTGTTCTCGAAGCCTACCGTCCTCCAAAGAAGTCCAAAGTTGCAAGGTGTTTTTCAGCAGTGGGAAAAGCTTTTATGAAGCCCTTCAGGTGGTGCTTTAAGCTGAAAGATTCAAAGAGAGAAACTCAAACTTGTGAAGAACAGAGCAGGACCGCTCTGTAGAAAGGTCTGAGACTGCAGCGATCGCTCGCACAGGGCCTACAGAGGGTCACAGACAGCTGTCAACCTCTGGAAGAGAAGGAAATTTCAACTTCTGCTGCTGAGAGAACTGTCAGAGATTTCCTTTTCCTGCTGTTCCTGTGGACCTCTGAAAAATCCAAGAAAACCATAAAGAAGGCTCAGAATGGTGGAAAAATCCTCGCCACCATCAACGCTCTTACAGACGTGGCGATGCGCAAAGTCACAAGCGCAGAATCTCTGAGAGTCCTTGAAAAAAACATAGATGATATTACAAGGTTTTAGTAACAAGCTTTTCAGGAAGTTTGACTCTCCAGAAAAGCTCTTAAATGCTGCACTCGCAGCAGAAGATTCATCTTTTGGCGAAACTCTTCTGAAACACTTTGGCGTCATTCTCGTCTACCGTCCTCCAAAGAAGTCCAAAGTTACAGTTTTCTTCAACAGTGGGAAAAGCTTTTACGAAGCCCTTCAGCTGCTGTTGTAAGGACAGCAGTCACAGCTAAATTACCATGTTGCTTCTTTCAAAATCTTGAAGCATATAATAATTTATAAAAAACTAGAATTTTGCTATAACAAATACTAAAGTACCCCCAACTGGTCACAACAGATGGCCACCCTTCCCTGAGCCTGGTTCTGGTGGAGGTTTCTTCCTTTTAAAAGGGAGTTTTTACTCCCCACAGTCGCCTAGTGCTTGTTCATGTCTGATTGTACTGTGTACTATGGCAAAAAAATTAATAAATAAAAAAAAAGATCCAAATTAACTATATATTCTGAATTTTGTTGTGTTTTATTGTGCTGTCAATGTTGCAGGTCCCAGGCATGCGACCACACAAACAGTTAGCTTTTAGAAAGGAAGTACGAGCAGACAGGACACCGTCTCGCGTGGCACTGTTGCCAACTCTGCAATAAGGAAAGTAGCTATTGGCTGTCCTAAAAGTCGCTAGAAGTCGCCATATGACGTCATCATCTAATGTGCATAATTGGTTATTTGCATGTAGTTGCAATCAAGGCTGTTTGGAGAGACAAAAAGTGAAGAAAAAATACCCTAAATATGTTTTGAACTACTAGGACTGAGAAATATAGACCAAAATAATATCTCGATATTTTTCCTGAATGGCGATATAAGCAAATAATATAATAGTATAAGCAGAAAGACACTTCTGAGTCAAAGCTACATGTCCCAAATGTCACACAGACACTCTTATTAACATTCAGCTGTACATGAAAAATTGCTCTAAAATAAACCACTGGCATATTTAAATAATAATGCTCCTCAGTTAAATTAATGCTGCTTTCCTCACAGCCATGCTACTAGATTAGATTAGATTAAACTTTTTTAATTCCTTTGCGATGGATTATTATTATTATTAAAATGTAAACATAAAAGATCCAGAGCAAAAATAGCAAAAGGCTGACTTATTCTTTCCAAAGCCAGTCTGCAGTGAAGCAGACTTCACCGAAGTGCTTCTTCCTGTGTGAGATAAAACCTGTAAAGACTGAGTGAACAAACTTTCATCCTTCAGTCAGCAGGATTTCCGCCAGAACAATAAATCCAGAAACATATGTGCTGATGTATCACAGCAACAGGCTCACCCACACAACGCGGCGTCGTATCCACCGGCTGCATCACGAAGACAAGATCACGACTTACCAACAACCAGGTACTCTTGGGGGTCCAGGCGATGCCAAAGCTTCTGAACAGATGCAGTACGAAAGCTGTATGTAGACAAAACACAGTGAAACACAGCGAGCATTTCAAAAAACTCTCCAAAACTCGCCGACCTCACCGGGAAAAAACTCGATAGATTTGTCACTTTTTGGAAAAAGAGTCGCTAGACGTTCTGAAAAGCCGCTAAATCTAGCAACAAAGTAGCTAAGTTGGCAACACTGAGCTGTCCATGAGACTCAGATCAATAAATGCTGATGAACTGAATGGACAGGCAGTAATTTGGTGCTTTTCTACTCATACTTTAAAGTGTATAAAACAAGCAGTTCCTCTATGGGACCTCACATCCACAGGCCATTTAGAATCACCAATTAACCCAACGATTAAGCACAGGAAGAGCATGCAACCGCCCCACACAGAGGCCATAGTGGAAATTACGCCCCGCCCAGGATGTTCATGTTTGCAGGATTCAAAACTCAGTGAGTTCAACCAAAAACAGCATCAAAATCAAAAGTTTGAGAATCGTAAACAACGATTTCTGACATGCGCGAATAAAAATGTATGTTTTGCAAATACATTTTTCTCTTCATTAGAAAAAAATAAGTCATTTGAATTAAAAAAAAAAATTGTTTTATAGACAAAACTATTTTTAACTATTTTGACCACAATTTATCTTTTGATTGAGATTATTTTTTGTTTGATTGAATAATGTTGAGACAAATTCAGCTCCATATGGGGCCAGGTTGTGGATGGCTTTGAATGTATTCGGAATAATTTTGAATTGAATTTTGAATTGAACTGGGAGCCTGTAGGATTGGCATGATGTGGAGAAACGAGGGGGGTTTAATGATGATGCGAGCGGCTGAATTTTGAACCATTTGAAGCTTCTGGAGGGATTTGAGAGGGAGGTCAAATGGAAGCGCAGTAATCAATATGTGAGGTAACAAGACTGAACAAGGATGGAGATGGTATGTGGGGAGAGGGAGAGGCAGAGACAATTAATGTTTCGGAGATGGAAATATGCAGTCCGAGTAATATTATTGATGTGGGAGTGGAAAGATAGAGTGCTGTTGAGGATGACCTTTAACCTGAGGGGAGGGGAAACTGAGGAGCTGTCAGTTATGAGGGAGAAACTGTCAATTCTGGATACAATGGAGTTTGTTCTGACGAGGAGGAACTCAGTTTTATCGGTGTTTAATTTAAGGACGTTTGAGGTGAACCAAGATTTGATTTGAGACAAGCAGGTGGTGAGGGAGGAGTTAGGGTTGGTGGATAGGTAGAGCTGGATGTCATCTGCAAAACAGTGAAAATTAATACTAAATTTATGAACGATATTGCCATGTGGAAGAAAATAAGTAATAAAGAGGAGGGGCCCCAGGAAAGAACCCTGAGGCACACCTGTGATAACGGGGGGGAAGGGGGGGGGGGTTGAAAGACTTATGCTGGGTGAACTGAGTGGAAGTTTATTGGATCAGAACCTGTTTTTTTGTTCAGATTTGGAGTAACTATTGCAGTTTAGGAAAGAGTGGGAACAATTCCAGTGGTGAGAAAAGAGTGAATGATGGCAGATATGAAGGGGAGGAGAGAGGGGAGGCAGGATTTAACTAGAGGAAGAGGATCAAGGAGACATGTGGAGGGCTGAAGGACGAGGTCAGTGATTTCAGGGAGAGTTGGTAGTTGAAAACTGGTTATAAACTGGGATACTATTTAACTATTTAATAGTGAAAACAAGGTCTTAGTGTTTCCTTCAGTGGAGGAAATAAGGTCAGAGTAGTTTGGCATGAGTGATTAAGATATAATAATATGTGAGATAAACACGTCTTTGTGGATAGTGAGACCAGTTTTTTGCTCCAAAGGTCGACCTTTAGCTTTCATGGACCGGAGTTCAGGGGTGGGGGGTGAGTGTGTTTTCACTGGGGCGAGAGAACTGAGGATGTTGTATTGTTGTATTGAGTAGCCAGAACATTGAGGTGGTCAGGAATCAGACTGTCTGTGATATTTACAGACAGGATATCCAAATCAATATCCTTAATGTTCCTGAATGCAATAAGGTGGGGTGCTTCAGTTTGAGGAAGATGAATATTGTCCATGTGAAGTCCCCCAGTAATATTACATTAGGTGAGTGGGTGGAAAGAGGAGAGCAGAAAATCATCATGTTGTTGGCCTGACTGCTGCTGTGCTCTGGGATTTTTATGAATGGCTCTCACACTCGGTGTGTTGTGTATGAACTGAAGCATACTGCAGAGGCCAGTGGGGATGGAGAGGGGGAGGGGAAGGATAAGGAATTGAGGAAGAACGTGAAGGGTAGAGAGTGGGAGAGCGATGGGCGTTCTTCCACGGATGGATAAGCCTGCACTACTGTTTTCATTCTCCTCTGTCTGACTCATCTCCGTCTCTGCTGCCACACTGGTGCATTCTGCCTGTGTGCACTGATCAGCACAGTCACACACACGCACACAGTCGCACACACACGTTAACAGAGGGAGCTCCGCCTCCTCTGCAGTGTAGCGACAGCTAGAGAGGGGCAGCAATGGAGGAGCCAGCAGTACAGCAGGAAAAAACAGAGGGATCATGGGAAGGCGGGCATGATGAAGGAAAAGCAGACTGGAAGAATGAGTGCTCCCTCTCTTCCCTCCTTAAACATTCCTGCCTTCTTTGCTGGTCATCTCCCAGGGACACCGACATCATGGAGACCGATGAGAGAGTCCTCGCCAAGACAGCCGAGATCAGAGTAAGAAGACCGCAGCACCTAGCACTGGTGTGTGTGTGCGTATGTGAATCTGTGTGTTTTTATACATTTGCATGTTGTGATCTGTGTTGGTATCCCATTTTCTTTCATTTAAATGATTTAAACAGCACCTTTTATCATTTGTGTGTGTGTGTGTGTGTGTGTGTGTGTGTGTGTGTGTGTGTGTGGCTGTAGGGTGTCCAGTTTGGGACCCTACCATCACTGCATTTCCCATGATGCTCTCATGTGATGTCACTATGCTGTAGGACTAGTCTCACAACGATGAATCTGTAGATGCGCACGTGTTCAGTGCAGTAAACGTGGACTCTTCTGGTCCCTGAGATCTTCAGAAGCTGCTGGTTTCTCTATAAACTGAAGGGAAAGGTGCAGCGTGTGCACAGCCAGGTAGCATTCGTGGTGCCAAGTTAATAGCCAAAGAAACAAAAAAGCTCTACTTTGAAAAGAGGGAGGCATTTTACCCTGTTTTTACAATTACTTTGTTTGAATTTATGTCTAAACGTGTGTCTGCAACATTAAAGCCACCGACACGTCGCCTGGGATAATGCAATTTATTTTTAGGGTCATCTGCTTTTTCACCTGTTTGTCTGTGTGTGCATGAACATTTCATCATCCCAGAGTTGGAATCATTGCGCAGATCTTCACTGTGTCTGTGCGTGATTGTGTGCAGGAGCTGGAGAATGCAGTGGCAGTGGAAAACTTGGAGCTTCAGGAGCAGAAGTCCGACCGCCAGGAGCTGGAGGAGACCCTCGTTAAATTAGAGAAACACAAAGAGAAACTGATCCACCAAATAAAGACAACCAGACAGCTCTGCTATGAAGAAAGTCAGCAGGTAATGACCAACAGCAGGATTCCAGACTGACAGGATGTCTTCAGCATTCACACAGGATGCTGCTGTGTGAATGTTGGTATGAAGTCTCCTCGTCCTGCTTTTCACCTTCAACACTGCATGTGTGTGTGTTTGAAAACTAGCTTCAGTTTGAGACAAGTTACCTGTGCAATTTTGAGAGGTGACATTGTTGCGTGCACAGCTGAACCATTACCAGAGACGATTCCCTTGAAGTACATTGATCTATGAAGATTTTCAAAGGCTGAAAATCCCATGAAAATGGCAGCGCTAACCACTCCACCCAAGGACAGCACGGTGAGGGAGTGGTTAACACTGATGCCTTACACTGACAAGGTTGCTGGTTCAAACCCCAGCTGTGGTGTTTGCATGTTCTCCCTGGGTGGGTTTTCTCCAGTTTTCTGGCTTCAGACTCTGAGAGGAAGAACCCACGTAGGCAGGTGTGGGTTCCCACACAGAATCTAGGCCCTTCTTGCTGTAAGGCAGCAGCACTAACCACTGCACAGCTGGATGTAAGGTAGATAAAATGTTTGGATGGTTAAATGTGCCTTGGAGTCTAAAGTGCTTTGAATGGTTAGTAAGACTAGAAAATGCATAAATGTGAGTACATTACATTCTTTTTGTATTATCAGGCATTTGTCAGCAAAACCCAAGTTAAATGATGACTTAATGACTCACAGCATCACTCGCTCGCCTCTCTTTTTGTAGGAAATCGAAATCTGTCCTTCTGACCCATCCTGGGCTCAATGGAAATCTTGCTGTTTGTGCTGCAGGTCATGGCACAGCAACATCAAGCACCTGGTGGTCACATTCGGACACTCAATGCAGAACACACCGAGCCTAATGCCACACAACAGAGAAATACAAATGGAGGAAGTCCTGTGATTAGCCGGATAGTTGTTTATCTTCCTTATTCTCCTCTCTGCAACGCCCTTCTGGGCTGTGCTCACTCATTGACTCGTACTGACTGTCATGTTGTGGAGAGGCAGGTAAAGGTGTTTTACCCTTGTAGGGATCCTTCATGATCAGGATTGTTCTGCCCTGTGTTAGCCAGACTGGATGTTAGCAGCCCCCTTATTTGTGCTGCCAGGTGATCATGGATGGCCCTTAGCTTCTTCAGCCTATAAGTATGGCTCCTGTCAGGTCCTGATGCTGTCCAGCTCTTCATTCCAGACACTTGTTGATGAATGTCTCCCTTTGGAGTGTTGACTGGCTCTTGCTGTGGGGGGTTGTTGTGGTCTGCTCTTAGTTCCAGCAGCCAGTTGGCATCGGTGTCTTTCTTCATTGTTCACTTTCAGCTCTGGATGCGTCTGCCCTTGTGCTACTCGTCCCTTGTAGCTGAGAGTACACACTGTGGGGCGCTTTGAGAACAATTCAGTTATACTGTATATAGTGCCAAATTACAGCAAACAGTCACCTCAAGGTGCTTTATATTGTATGTAAAAACCCTAAGAGCAGCACTTGGTGACAGTGGGAAGGAAAAACTCCCTTTTAACAGGAAGAAACCTCCAGCAGAACCAGGCTCAGGGAGGGGCAGTCATCTGCTGAGAGGGGCTGAGGGGAGAGAGAGAGATTAATAATAACTAATGATTAAATGCAGAGTGGGGCATAAACAGAGTGCATCATGGGAATCCCCCCAGCAGCCTAGGCCTATTGCAAGGAGGGTTCAGGGTCACCTGATCCAGCTCTAACTATAAGTGTTAAAGTGAGATCAAGAAATAATAATAATCCATCCATCCGATTCTCCTTTTCAGGGTCGCGGGGGGGCTGGAGCCTATCCCAGCTGAGAGAGGCAGGGTACACCCTGGACAGGTCGCTAGCCTGTCGCAGGGGCAACACAGAGAGACAGACAACCAGCCACACTCACACCTATG
>VUQJ01030170.1:0-11693 GCA_015108635.1 Andinoacara biseriatus
AAATCCTCAACGTTCAGCTCGTCACTCTTGTCCTTGTTGGTCACACAGATCTACTCCATCTTTGGCTGAGACACCTGTCCACATCGCGTGTCCCCATCTATCACGGATGCTGCAGGGTGACCCTTATCTTCCTTTCCCAGCCTCCCTCCTTCGTCCTCCTCTGGCGAGAGCGGCACTTTTGCGGCCACTCCATCAAACTAAGACTCTGAGAAATGATCCAGCTGCCCGGCACGAGGCCGTCAGTGGCCGGCGACAGATGGCCGGAGCAGATGTGAGTCGGCCACTGGAGTTTGGAAATTCTTGGATCTTCCTCCTGACCTTTCTCGAAACACACCTTGCTTGTTCTACCTTCAGTTAACAGCACTTGTTGTCCTGTTTGTTTTTCCCCCCTCTTCCTACCTGTGCCCCTCCTTTGCCCGTCAGCAGAGCTTTCACTCTGGCTTCTCTGGCCGGCTGTAATCCTGACTCCTACACTCCATGTCACAGGAAGGGCTTGTGAGCTCTAATCATTATGTAGTAAGGATTTATCCTCTCGCTCTCCCTCCCGTCTCTCTCTTTCCTTCCCTCCACCCGCCCCTCCCGTTTATTTCCCTCCCTCTGCTCTTTGAGTACCGGCTGCCCTACAACTCTCAACATCCCGCTTTTCAACCATCACACTGTAATGCATCAGCTTTCCTCACGCTTCCCTGGGACCCATTCATTTGTCAACTCATTCATTTTTATTTTTCGTTTCCCCCGCTCGCTGCCTGTCTTGTCTCTCGTCTGCCCGGCTGCAGCGCACATCAACAGGTTTGTCCTTGAAATATTCTCCGGGACAGGCGGAGCTGGCGCTCGCCGTTTCCTCCCCATCGTAAATTTGCTCGTCCCTTTAAGTGTAAGCTTTCTGTCTGCGCACACAGAGTGCATGTGCACATGCACAGTTTTTATATACTCTATCATATGTGTTATACAGCTGGCTCATTTATCTGAGGTGGGCTACAAACACATCAGTATGTAGTACAGAAATGTCTATTTGTTTGGGCTAATTTAGAAACAGCATTGCCATGATGTCGTTTATCCACCAGGGAGCACTAACACATTTGTCCTACTTGGTATGTATAACAAAGCCAAGTGTCTGTGGACCCCCCCCAGCATTCAGAAGCACGGGCAGTAATCTGCTGCTGCCACAGCTTACACAACTTTAAGTTCATCCTATTTGTGATGAGGCCGCGGCTTTGTGCCGCCCTGTCGCCATTCTCCACGCAGAAAAGTTTTCCTTTATGGAGACCCACTTTGGAGACGGGAACACGGTTAAACTGGAAACAGTCTTCATCCCAAAATCCCAGAATAAAGGATCATAAAATGTAAGTTTCAGTGGGTCTCAAACTGTGGGCAGGCCCCACCAGTGGAGACAACAGTGTGAAAAATATGAAGCCAATGAAATTTATTTAAGTCAAATTCAATGTGGATCCTACTGTTGGATGCTGTCACCATATCATCCATCCGCTCATCCGGGCGTCTGTGAGGCTTTACCTTTCAGGTCCTTAGACTCCAAAACCACAAGAAGCCGTGAAATGTGCCATGTGTGTTCTTTACCCTTCAAAGATGTGCAGCACTAACTGGAATATGTATCATAACTTTGCTAACTGAGGGGCGACTAAGTGCATGTGGATAAAAGTTTAGTGCCTCCACATTGGGGCCGAATAGTGTCTGCGCCTCTTTGCTTTCTAATATGAAATGATGCCACTTACAAGATTCTCCTCTGCAAATATTTTGTTGCTGTGCACACATTTTTGTAACAAAAAAAAAAGCGCTCGGCAATAAAACGAGCCGCCTCTTCTGTAAGTTTGTCTTCTTGGACTGCGGCTCAAGGCTGTGGTGAGCTCAGTGAACCGGCTCTTCGCGTTCTCAGAGTAATTCTGGTTCACAGCTCGTCTCTCCAGCAGAAGTCTTACCATCACCAGCTGCAGTCAGAGACGGTGAAGTTGAAGTGAGTGACACAGAGGACCACCACAGCAGCAGCTTGGCCACCAAGTGAGCTGCTGGGACGAGACAGGAAGGGCCAGTGCAGACGGATTAACAGCAAATGATCTCTAAAAAAGATCAAATAAATAGAACACTAAAATGGATCATTTGAGTACAATGTGAAACATCTTTTGTAGATATTTTGTAACATATCCATGAATTAAATGAGGAAATTTTGCAATATTTATATTACTTTGAAGTGGGAAAGAGATGATTTTTATAGGGTAAAAACTGTAACTGGTTTCACTGCTAATTTCTCTGCTTGGTTATTTACATTAAGATGGAAATCAGGTTAACTTCTGTCAACACTAGTGCTCGTTATCACCTAACAGTCATTCTTCTTCCTCTCTTGGAAATTTTTTTTTTAGAGAATTCCAAAATGCTCTGTTTGGACACACATTTTTAGGGGGATCGCTGACTGACTGACTGAAACTCAAGTTTCAGCATTCAGCTGAAATTTATTGTCTTTGGATGATTTTATTTTTATTCTCTGCCTTTCGTGTCCGCCTGCAGAGAAGCAGGTGGACACTGTGTCCATTGCTGAGAGAGAGACGCACAGACGGGGTGGCTGTATGTGGGAATCTGTGTCTTTGAGGACAGCATCAGCAGGCTGTGGACACAGTGGCGAGTGAGGGAGTCGCGCCTGATGCATGCATCCGGAGACTTCTGTCATCTCATTGATGCTTGGTGTAATGCCGCTGTTTGCGGCACCAGGAAATGTCCTAGTGCTCCCTCTGGGCATTCTGCCGGTGCCCAGCACGTTGAAATGAATAAATGTTATTGTTAAACGATCATTGCACAGTTGCTCTTATTCCATTAAAATACAGCTGCAGCTTTGACCTTGGTTCACCTTGGCTTTCTTCCAGCAAATATTGTCTTCACTGCTTATTTCAGCGTCTCTTCTCTGACCTCTGAGGCTCGGTGTTGTATTGAATGTGCAGGATGTGCAAAGTAAAAAAGGTCACGCTGGTATTGGGGATATGGAACAGCACTGAGACAAACTCGACTTGAACAGACCAGTGCAGGCTGTCTGCAGGTGACTCATACTCGTCTCTTCTCAAACCCACCACAAACACGCCGCCTGAAGCTATTTTAGTTCCACTTTACTGATTTGATCAGGACATGAGCCCCCCCTGGAGCTCAGAACAGAGAAATGCACCTGCTGATTTGCACCCTTACCTGTGCATTGCATTGGACGTTGCCCTTTATTTTAATATTTTAATATTTCCACCTGCACTCCACTTTTTCACTTCCGAGCTGACTTTGATAAAGCTCAGGCTCGTTTTGATGGCACCCATTTATGCACTTCCAGGTCACATTTGCATATATTACATTGCCAAGCTGTAAACAATCTCCATCACAAAGGCAATCGCAAACTGCAGCGGCACACATAAGCCATTAATCTTAATTTCTTCCCCTGTGGATGAATCCTTCGAAAAATGAATCCTTTTTCTCAAGCAGACAAACATCAGCTGGATTTTATGAGCCTGTCGGGGCGGCGCTGAGAGATGTGTCAGCGAGGCCATATTTGTTTCTCTGCGTCCGATGGTGGAGGCCGGGCCTCACGACCCCAATCAATAATAAATATCCCTGCTTGTGATCAAGAGCTTACAGAGCTGGCTTTCCTCAACTGATCTGTGATCAATAAGGCAAACAGATGGGACTGTAAAGCAACAGGCAATTATTTGTTGGGTTGTGTTGAATGAGGTTTGTAGTTGTTGTGGAACATAACAGAAATTTCTGGAGGATTTCTGTGTAAGAGGTTTATTCAAACAAAGTTTCCTTCTTTCTCAGCTGATTTACTCCAAGCAGAAAACAAGCGTCAGACTTTTTTCAATCCACAATATTAAGCAGAGACAACATCCTGTTGCAACACAAGCCAAGAGTTTGGACACTTTAGCTGGTACTCACGGACTGCTGATCATCCAACTGAAACTATATTTCTCTGACTTTTTCCTGCTGTGTTGTCGTTGTCATCCTGTATCAAATACCTGTAGCACTACTTTCTGTCATTTTGGGATTGTAGAAAATCAAGTATCTTCACATTTTCAGAACTTTGGCTTGAACCTCTCACTGAACTGTCAGTTGTGGATGGGTGGGTGGATGGATGGATGGGTGGGTGGATGGATGGGTGGGTGGATGGATGGATTGATGGATGGGTGGATGGATGGATTGATGGATGGCTAGATAGATAAGCTTTTTAACATAAAAAAATACAATAAATTTTACAGAGCCACAGTAGCCCCTGTGATGCCACCTGCTGGTTAGTGAAGTCCTCTTATTAAGCCTCGAGCATTTTTGGCATTGCCATCTTGGTGTCTGATTGTAAAACTGCACATTCATTGGCTAAGAATGTGTGATTGACAGGTTTTTTGCCAATGGGAACACCGTGATAATGCTTTCTGGGTCAGATAATGATACCAAAAGGAAACTGAGGTCACAGACCAAGAGAGCTGAGGGCTGTATTCCTGCAGCCAGAGTACGAATCCCCTGCTGGTTAGTCAGAAGAATGCAAGTTAAGGCACTTAAGGCATGGACTTTAATGAACTCTAATATCTGATCAGGATGCTCTGGCTTTGATTAGTCTGATCTGTGCAGGCTGATACGCTCTACCCACCGTTGCTCTGGGCTGGCATTCATATTAAACTGTAAGGCTTTGGCCGAGCAGGTGGGCCGAGCGAGGAGGAAGTAACACATGTCAGGCAGCAGCAGAGGGAAAGGCAGACATATGCTCTTTCTCTGTGGCCTGGCCTTCCTGCTTCATCGGACAATATGGCAGCAAATCAGAGCTGACCCAAAATAATATCCTCACAAACGGCAAAGCAAACGTCATCTCAGGCGTCACCGTGGCATTTACTAACACAGTCTTCACTTTTCTTTCTGGCATTGCTTGGAGCTATTTTCAGATTAGTCCCTGTGTCTGAGGCAGGGAATCAGCAAGGAAAAAGGCCAGACTCAGCTGCTGTGGATCCCAAGAGGGAGCATAGATTTATCCTGATTGTCTCCAAGTATTGACCAATGCCATCTCGACTTACACCCTGAAAACTGGTTTCTCTGTGGCAACCGAAGCTCTCGATGCTTTCTTCTACAGCTGCTTCTGGTAATATATCCCCAACAAGCAAATATTAATGCTGTCAATAAATTGTACATTTGCAAAGATCAATAATCTTTGGAGTCAGCAATGACTTAAAACCAGGCTAAACTTCAGAGCTTTGATGCCAAAGTTAAATATAACTATTGCATAAACAGCCTTTACATTATGTAATATTATTGACTACATGCTGCTTCTGTTGTAGAGGCATTATTTGTGTCTATATTGCCCGGGGTACGCTCCTCCTGTGATCCCGGCTGGACAAGCAGTTAAGAAGATGGATGCATGTATGGCTGGATATGATTATTTGTGCAGATGCAGTGAGTGCTTAGCTTTACTCTCCAGTAAAACCCTCTGTAGATGTAAGAACAATTGGCTTTTCTTTGGCATTATCCATTAATCTAACATGGCCATAGAAACAATGGTTGAATTAATGCATGTATGCATAGTCGAGCATTCCCGTGAGTCTGCACAGTCTTGTAGCAGCAACAAGAAAAGCACTGATGCATAAAGTGGTTGAGTTTGAAATATAGAAGATTTTAAAGGCTGTATTTTTATGTATCAGAATTCAAAGCAAATTTAAGATTTTTTTTGACCGTCCTTTCCTTTCCTGGATAGATGAATGGATTTGCTCCTTGCTCCTCAGCCTAAAAATATTCATACATGAGTTTAGCTTCATATTGACCGGTTATTAGGAAACAGGAAGTCCTGTTCACAAATGAAGACATTTTCTGTAATTCACAGCACGGTCTGTGTTGTTAACTGTCTCAGACTCATTTTATCTTGGCCACTCGAGTCTGTGCTGTTATTCCGATCTCAGGTCCTCTTTTTAGCAGCCAAAGGCATCTGAATCCCGCGGCCTCAGCTGGCGCCATGAGCTGCCCTGAATATCCGCGGGTGTCCCGAGGCTGTTTGGTGTTCCCGTCCAGCAGCCAGTTGCATTTTACTCGGGGCCCGAGAGCCTGGACGCAACCTGTTGAGCCATTAAGCATCTGTGCTCTCCGGAAAGTCATGCCAAGCTGAGACCAGTTACCTGGTCCATTTTTTCATCATCTGCCATCTGAAAGAACGGGAAAACAAAAATTATGCAATATACAGAAAATGACTCGCTGCTGCATTTTTATGGTGCGTGTCTGATAAACACGTTCACACTCGCACACATCGATTACTGGCAGCTGAACGTAGCCTGGCACTGAGTGGTCAGAACTTCCAGGGTGATAATAAAACCTTTTACTTGATGGCGAAGCCAAAGCAGGGTTATTCTCTAACGCACACAAGTACAAACCACTGTGTGATGCAACATGTTAGCTAAGCTGTCACAGAGCGGTCGCAGGCCTCTGTATCTCAGGGCAGACAGGTCGATAACTGTTAGTAACAAATAAATAAATGTGAAAATCTGTAAGAGTTCAAGTGCAGTTTGTTGATCCCGCCATGCTGAGGCTAGCTGGCTTTGGCGGGGTGGTTATGCTGCAGCTACTGCGACTGTATGCATGAGAGATGCATGAATTCAGATGGTGGGGAGTAACGTGTTACAGCGGGAATGGACGCCCTGCATTCACCCTTCAGGTGTGGAAACACAGTTTGTCTCCACACTCGGCAGCAATCCAGGCTGTCCTCGTGGCCCTTCATAGAGCAGAAAGACAGAAATGACACGGTCTCCTCTTTCACGATCATTTTAGAGGTAAATAATAAAGTCCATTTTATTTATATAGCACCAAATCACAAAAAAACAATCGCCTCAAGGTGCTTTATAGTGTAAGGTAAAGACCCTACAGTAGTTACAGACTGTCAGCAACTATGCAAACAAATGTATTGCTAGTGATGTGTTAGCAGTACATGGACAGGACCAGTCACATGATCACTGTGTTCATTTTTTTTTAAATTAAACTGATAATGCCTTCTGATAATGTGCCCATGGCAGTCAAACTCCATCTAGTAATGTCTTAATTAACTTTATGCATCTGCACATTTCCCTTAATGTGCACTGACTTCTTCGGATTTTCTTTAATTGATTAAAATCAACCTTAAATGGAGACATTATGTAAAATGTAAAATATATAAAATATGAATCTAAAAGCTACACTTGCATTTGTTCTTTGAATTGACTTTTACTTTAAAGTATGAGAAGTTTAGGAGGGCTTTAAGGTGCATTGGTCTCCAGTGTAACGTCACGTCTTCACATAAAATCGAAGAGCCCTTTGATGGTCTCGATTCGGGCTGCGCACCGTCGACTGACGCCCTTTATTCTCCCTGTGCTGTGACAGACTCTCGGCTCTGTTTTGAGGACTTTCTCTGCAGGTGAGCATCAGTTGTTAGCACCATCCCTGAGACTTCACACACACACGCGGAGGCTGAGAAGTGTGTCCTCAGCACCCGTCCAGACAGCTGCTCCCATCGCCAGTGTGTCAGCGCCCCCCGCAGGCAGCTCGCGCCACTTAAACACTGCCTATCTGGGTTTTGCATCCAAAGCTTTTGCCCCTTTGACATCTTTAAAAAAGAAAGCAAAGCGATGGTGATAAAACAGTTTTATTTGCAAGGCATCAACAGTTTCTCACTACTTTCCCTGCTCTACATTCAGGGCGTCCACCTGCGTGAGTCCCTGCTGGCTTTAGTAGCACGAGGGTAGCCTTGCCAAGCAGTCGTATAATCCACAGGGTGAATAAAAATGGATTTGGCTGCAACAGACGCCCAGTAAGCTGCCTTAAACCAACAGGCAGGATTGTCCACAACACAGATTCTCTCATGTACATCCTCATTTTTCACAGGTCACACTGTTCCTGCTGATAACACTAATCTGCAGGTCTGCAAATACACTTTCTGATTCCACAAAATGCAATCTGAAATTAGATCATAATACAAAGACAAACACGAGCAGCCTAGATACTGTAATACAAACATCCTCAGTTCAGCTAAGACGGCGTTAAACGCGTCGTTTCACCGATCAGAATTTGGTTTCATTCCCGTTCGGACGAAACGTTCTCCTTCGCGAGCTCCGTGAATCATTCACGGGTCCTGATAAAGAGCTCGCTCACAAGAACGGCAGCATAAGTGTGCATGTTTGTAGAGAGCAGAGCCGGTCAGAGCAAGCGAGCGTTTCCTGGCACCGCGCTCTCGTCTCCCTCTGTCTCCAGAGGCCTCGGACAACAGACGGGTCACAGTGAAGCCACATTTTAAATCCGGTGTGCAGATGGACACCAGTAGTGGTTCTAAATCCTGAGCACCTTGGCACTGCGTAAAACACAGAGAGAGGAGAGAGCGACTCGTCGTTAGTTTGATATTGTTTAGAGGGAAAAATGCTCTAAAGGAGCGCTTATTCAGTTTGGGAGTTCCAGGAATTTTAATGCAACTAATTGTTTCCACGTTGTTTTATGATCTGAATTATTACTTCTGGATTAAATGTTCCTCTCGATTTTCCTCGATTCTGTTGTTCTCCGGTCATTAAAAGCTCCCTGATAATATTTCTCATGCCTTTCTCTTTGACTAACTTCACTTCTAAGCTCGTCTTCTAAAATGTGCAGCTCAGAAGTGTGTCTCATTCTCGGAGTTCATAATTCTTCTGGCCGTAACAGATTGGGTTAATTGTGGAAAAGGATCAAAAAAGATCCCAGCAGGGGGCAAATTAAAGGGAACACACGTCTCTCTTTAGTTTTCTAATAAAGAGCAAGAGCATCATGGCGGCTATGGAGAGAGTCCTGCGCCTTATCCCAACTTTCTCAGTGATGAGGCTTTCTGAAAGTCTTAAAGATTCTTCTGGACTTTGTTGGTCGTGCGATGAAACAGCTGCCTGATAGGCCGATGGTTCCTAAACGATCTGTGTGCGCTATAGGATTCTGTTACAACCTTATATTATTATTAGAGCTGCACAAGGAGTTAATATTGAATTTATTAACACCATGTACACGCTCATTTCCCTAAAAGGGCACTTTAAAAACCTTGTGTCAGAGGTTGATGCGCAGTCACAGTCAGTCTGAGCGGTTGCTGGATGGTGGGAAGACCTCCATCTGTACTGCCTTCTCCAACTCGTCGTTGCATTTCTTCCCTTTTTTCCTTCGATTTTTTTCCATCCGTCTCTGCTGTTGTTGATTTGTTGCCTCGTGCCAACGAAGTGGGTCTTCTAACTTCTGCCTCTCACAGCACCCAATGCCTCAGCTGACCTTGCATTACCCACAAGGCTGCGGGCCATCAACCCCGTGCCCACCTAATCCCACAAATTGTGGCTAGCGCTCCAGTTCTGTTGAGCCCAGCACTTTTGTTTCCATTTTTAGGCACCTCTTTTCAGGATCCCCATCATTATGAGAAGGGAAGGTGAGTTAGGGCCCTGCTGAATTGCTAATGACAGCTCCTCCCCGCTGTTGTAATGGGTATTAAACCACAATCATATTAGAGCGGAGAAGATGTCACTGAGGCTGTTTTTTCTTTGTGTTGCATGATGAGAGTGGAAACAACCTGCAGATGAGCGTGAATACAACACATTGACCCTTAAAAAGGCTTCAAAAGAGAAATGAGACGCTTCATCAGATATATGCATCTAGTTAGCATTATTTGCACATTAATTGCACTGTTGACTTAAATGACCCATTTGGGTGACCCATTTGGGTGATATTCAGTGCTGATACTGTTGAGTCTTTGTTTCAGGGAATCCTTATAGAAAAAGGTTTATCAGGTTTATCACTCTGGCCAATGCAAAACTGATGACACGACAGACAAATATCGACCACTATCAATACATCTGTGATTTGCAGATAGCAGCCAACCGGGCCGGCATCTGACGATCTCAGTACTGTGATACAGACGCCGCCGCAAACCCCAAACGGAGGATAGAAGAAGCAGCTAGCTAGAGAGGGACATCCAAGTTGAAAGATTTATGACCCCAGGCTGTAAAGGACCTGGAGTAGCTTGCTGTTGCTGTTGCATGTAATGATTTTTGAGGCAACTTGCAAGATGTGCCAACTGGAATTAAAGCGGACGAGTCCCACCAGCACCGAACACCGATGCTGCACCGTTGCCAGCTCCTGCTGGACCACAGATTAATAACAGTAGACATAACAATAACTCTGCGCTCCTGTGTTTGATTACATTTTTCACTGACAGCTACACTGAGGTTTTATGGGGTAAGTTGCCATGATCCCTACAGCAACAACTATATCATGCATAACCATAACCACAACCTCATCATGCAGTACACGCCAAAAGAAATCACTTTATGCTTAATTTTTGTATTTTAAACTGTCAGCTGTACTGTAATATATAATGTGAACACCCTTTGCACAGTTTGATGCCATCTTGTTTGGGATTTTAGTTTTAAATTGAAGACTGGGAATCACTACAGGCCTGGAACAGCAGGATGATCCTGCCTGGATGCTCTGTGTGCAGTTTAAGGGTTTGTCTCCCTCATCTGGACAGACAGTATAATTACAGCTTGGAACAGTGTATGGAAATGTAATGCTGAGACAGTAACTGAGGTTTACGACATTACCTGAAACAACAATTCAGCTCTTCAGCTCGAGCATGTTGCATGATTGATGGCACAGACGGAGGATGCCGTATGAGGTTTTTGCCTTTCGTATTGCGCCCTCCTGCTGCTGCAGCTCTTTCCTTAAACAGATAAATAAGATCAGCAGTGTTTAATGAAATAGCCCCCCGTTCCACTCAGCACTTGTGAGTCCAAAGTAAAACTTCTCCGAGCGATGTAAGTGAAGCTGACTGCAGATGGCACTTAGCTGGGCCGAGCACTGCAGTGTTAGCAGCAGATGGTGGAGTGCTGGGCTGATGGATGCACTGTCGAAAACTCCAAACAAGAAACCTGCTGCTCCCCTTCCATCAGAGGAACTCAGAAAAGCTGAAGAGGAAGAGCCTCCGTAGCTCTCAAACATCCAGACAACACACACATAGGGTGGTGATAAATGCTGTGTTAGCTGATTTATTAGAGCCATATTGTGGGTATGTACTCTCCCCTGTAGATACTTGTGTGTGATGGGAAAAAGTCTGCTGAGGACGGCAAATGGCACCCTCTAAAAAACTGGACCCAGAAATAACCGATAATCACTTTGCATTGATAAATAAAGAAAGAGAGAGAACAAAGAAGAAGAGATAAAACCTGAATCCCAGAGTACCGTATCACCCCAATAGAGCACTTCGCTCTCAGACTGCTGGATTATTTGTGGTTCCTCGGATACTTCAGAGTAGAATGGGAGGCAGAGCCTTCAGCTTTCAGGCCCCTCTTCTGTGGAACCAGCTCCCAGTTTGGATTCAGGAGACAGACAGCTTCCTTTATGATCAAACTTATAGTTAGGGCTGGATCAGATGACCCTGAACCCTCCTTTAGTTATGCTGCTATAGGCCTAGGCTGCTGGGGGGGTTCCTATGATGCACTGAGCTTCTTCTCATTCACCTCTTTTTACTCTCACTGTGTTTATCCCCCACTCTGCATTTAATCCATAGTTATTATTAATGTCTGTCTCTCTTCCACAGTGTGTCTTTTGTCCTCTCTCTCTCCCCTCAGCCCCAACCGGTCTCAGCAGATGACTGCCCCTCCTTGAGCCTGGTTCTGTTGGAGGTTTCTTCCTGTTAAAGGGAGTTTTTCCTTCCCACTGTCGCC
>VUQJ01030173.1:5225-19499 GCA_015108635.1 Andinoacara biseriatus
TGTCTGTACTTTTCAGGAAGAACATTACTCGGCCGTTTGAGGACTCGACATCACTGGTGAGTGCAGAGGGTGACGGGCCTTCCTGAATGCTGGTTTTCTTGCTAATCATCTCTGTGATGGTTGTATGCAACCACACAATTAAAGGACTGGTTTCAGTGACTTAGGTTGTTAAGTTACCTGACTGCGGCTCCAGTCCTTCAGTTGATGAACAAATGAGGACACAAAGGGTGAAGGTGGTTTATGTACACCGGCCAATCAAGTAGACTGAACCATCTGTTGTAACCCTATGGGGGGGAATTGGTTCTTTGTATTGGTTTTCAAAACTAGTTACGCTTTGGTTCCCCCTGTGTAATTGAAAATAGTTTATTCTGTTACTATATAGGTTGAGCTGTCTTTCATTTGGGAGGTTTTTTGGTTATTTGGGTTCTGTTAAATATGATTTCTGCAAATTTTGTTTAGTTGACCTCTTTTATGGGCCCATTAATGTTTACAAGATTATTTGTCTTTTGTACCATTTTGCCTTTTTTGGGGTATAATAAAGCCCATAGTTTGAAAATACACCTGTGCCTGCTTGTTTTTGCCAGCTTGGTCCATCATAATCTCATTTATTTTAGGAGTTTTTTTCCAAGAAGACAGACTGCTCTCTCTTCCTGTTTGGCTCCCACAATAAGAAACGGCCCAACAACCTCATATTTGGTAAATTTTAACTTGAATGAAAAGGGCAGATTTCCAGGATTTTCCTAGTTTTATTGATCACTTGTTTGTTTGCAGGTCGTCTGTTTGACTTCCACGTGCTGGACATGATCGAACTTGGAATTGAGAAGTATGTCTCCCTGAGTGACATTAAGGTAATGGCTGCAGTTGTGCTGTGTCTGTAATCAGGTTAACCCACAGTCAGGTTAATTTCATCAGCTTGTTTACTTCATAATGTAAACTGGAGACAAATGGGGCAAAGAAAATGCAGCCATACAGCCGTCATACAGGTTTAATGCACACAGCAGGAGTGGAAAATAGTGTTTTGGGGTGTGCTGGTTTTCACTGTGGTTGGGTTACTAAAGCAGTCAGTTTATTTAATAACTACAGTGTCATGCATACAGTCACAGTTAAAACCAAAGTAGATCCTCTGTTGGTTCTAATGTTTTATTTCTCAAAATCAATAGAGGGTCTAGTCTTTAGCAGCTCTTAAAATGAGGTAAATAAAACATTGTGTTAACATGTGAACGCTCCAGACCAGCAACTTCTGCTTTTACAGAGGTGCTCACATTTGCTGATGATCTGGTATTCAAGTGCATTTCATTATCAGGACCTGGCTGCTACTTGAACTCTTTTTACCTATGGAAGCAGTGAGGATGTGGTTAGTCTTTCACACACCGCTTCTGCAGTTTGGCTCCATGACACAGTGAAATCTGTTGTTCATCTGAGGTTGTATTTACCTGATTTTAAGACCTTTTAAGGATTTAAAACCTTTGAATTTGAAGAGGATGCACTGTCTTTGTCACATCTGTACATTCACCAAATGACCCTCAAATTCAGACAGCTGCACCAATCACAGCAGCACTCGTCCTCTGCCTTGTCCTGGTTTTAAATATCCATTCCACAGTGTCCGTCAGTTCGGTCTCTCCTGTAGTACCATATCCTTTTTGCCAGCATCCGTGTGAACTCTGAGGAAAAAAACCCAACAAAAATAAAGTCTCTGTTTTCTGTTCTAGGGCGGTAAATGTCCCGAAGGAACCAAACCGATGCTGGTGTTTGCAGGAGAGGCTTTTGATACAGATAACGAGCACAAGCGTCTGAAGAGTCTGCTTATAGGTACTCAGCATGCTGACGGTGTTAGCCAGTGTTTCCCATAGATTTAGATACTAATTCTTAGAGGAATTATGAAATAATTGCATTTATTTGACATGTGCTTTGTGAATAATGAATAATTGGACTGTAGTTGCTGAAAATAGTCTTTGGTGAGCCTGGTATACACGAACCTGTGCTTGTGTGCCCATTCATATAACTGTTAAAGTGTACATGTAGGGAAATATCCATATTTGAGATGATAATGTTGTGTAATTGAGTCTGTGCATTTCTTTGGCCCGTGTCTCAGACTTCTTCAGAGGTCCCACTGTGCCCGCAGTGCGTCTGGCAGGTTTGGAACACATTCTGCACTTCACTGCCATTGATGGGAAAATCTACATGCGCAGCTACAGGTGCTGAAACTATAACTGAGTGAGAAATTCAGGCTGCCAGCATCCACAGCAACAGAGATCATGATGTGTCGTTTCAGGTGTCTGCTGAAGAAATCTGGCTGCCGGACACCGCGCATCGAGCTGGAAGAGATTGGACCGTCATTTGACTTTGTTCTAAGGAGAACACATCTGGCATCAGATGATTTGTACAAGCTGGCTCATAAACAGCCCAAAGCCCTGAAGGTAAGTATCACTGGACCTATTCTGGAGATTGAGGTTTTCTTGTATGGATAATTGCACAAATTCAGTGTTTGTCCTGAAGATGGCGCCAGAGGAAAGACCATACAGTTGCCCAAATTTGTTGGTTCAACACTGCATGTGAAACCTGACCTGTCAAACATTGTTCAAACATGGTAAAATTAATTTTGGCATCTCATTTCTGCAGCCCAAGAAGAAGAAGAACATTTCTCACGACGTCTTTGGCACCAAGTTGGGCCGCGTGCACATGCAGAAACAGGATCTGTCCAAGCTGCAGACACGGAAGATGAAGGGTCTGAGGAAAAGGAGGGGAGGGGTGGTCGCGGAGGAGCAGGCGGGACAGCCATCAAAGGTGGTCAAAGTAGAGAGTTGAGGCAGCCTTTGGCCACCTGTGGCTACACCTTCATGTTTATCACTTCAAAGACTGACCACATGCCTGTCACTGCCAGCATTTCCTGTTGAGCAACTGGCATGTGAGCAGAGGGGGTCTGTTGTTCCTGTTTTACCTTTTTTCATGTGACTTTCAACTGTGTCTTTTGCCTTGACTCATTACTCTGTCTCAGCCAAAGGTACATGAGCATCAGCCCAACAAATGTTACCTATTGGCTTCATAGTGTATCCAAAATTCAGTCAGGGTGACTTATTTTTATGATATATTTACATGTATGAAAGTTAAATTTCCTCAGGAAGAAGTCGCTGTAAATGAAATACAAGTTTCTAAAGGTGTCGAGTCTCTTTAGAGCTGTAAATGTCAAATAAATAGTCTGATTTGTGAGTTTGTTTCTGTTCACATCAGTTTGACCTTTCCTACATTTTTGGACATTTCCAGGTCTTCTCTTCAGCGAGGCTAGTCTAAAATAAGTTAACAGAGTAAGCAAAGGTGCACCATTTCAGGACGAAATGTAAGTCTACAAATAATTTGGAAAGTTTTATCTCGTCATGTGCAGTTAATCTCATAAATGCATTTTGTGGGCTATAATATCAGGATGTAAACGATCTTAAATATTTCAGCAGGTATTTTGAGGGCAAAACTTGCACTTTTTAAAAAAGGTTTTCTGTTTAGAATAACTATTTCTCAGTTCTCCAAAATCTAGAACTTGTTTGAATTATCTCCCTTTAGCAGCCCAGAGTCTGACTGCAGCATCTGTTCTTCCTGCGTAAAACTAAAGCTGGTTATAATTTAAAAAGTCTGGACTTCAGCAACATTGTGCCTGAAGTTGAGGTTCGTTTGCCCCCATTCCTACAAGATGAAGTCTACCAGGACAGTGGGCTTCAAGACTAAAGATGCTTATGTTTTTCTTTAATTTAGAATTTAATTTAGCTCCCCATCACATCCAATGTGATTTATGCTCCAAAGAGCTCCTTGTGATGTCACAGAATCTCGCTCCTCTGTTTCAGTGGGTTTGAGGTCAGGTGATCGTGGAGGGCAGTCAGCACTCCCTGGTCCTTTTTGATCTTTTTACTGCTTCAGCGCTTTGGGGTGTTAAGGCTCATTATCCTCCACAGAGATGCAGATCAGGTGGTGTAACATGTCTGAGGAATGAGGTGCTGTTCCTTTGTTCAGGGTGGAGGTGATGCAGCGGTCTTAACTGCAGAAGAGCTCCACAGACAAATGCTCGCGAAGTCACCTCTCGTGGTCTTCGTAACACTTTCAGGCCATTGTTTGGCAGTTATTTTGAAGCCACGATCGATATGTACTTTGAGTAGTCGGGGCACATGTAAAGTACGTGTGGTGGCTCAACAATCACATCTGGATTCAATTTACACCCACCCACCCCAGACTAGTTTTCCTGCCGCTGCTTCCATGCACAGACTAGTTTGCAGCAAGCATGTTTTGTTATAGATATTATGAAGATTTTTGTTTTATAGCAAACAAAAATATATCAATGAGGAAAGTGTTTAATGGTTCTATGTGGCTGTGTAATAAATCCCAGCAGCTCCAGAATTTTCTTGTCATTCACTTTTGATATTGTGTTAGATGTTTTTCTCCAAAAACAAGTGTAATCCTAAAAACTACGCTGGTCTCTCAAATATAAAGGATTAATCATCCGTGTTTTTTTTTTTTTTAATGTCATGCTATTTATGCATTCCTAATCATCTATGGTTAAAATTTGATGTAGATACTGTGAAGGCATTAAATATGAAGCGTGTGTGAGGGTGAAGTGGGGTCCATCAGTAACTACAGCTTTATTACAGCGTTGGTACGTCTCTGCTCATCTCCCCAAGTGAAAATTGGTTTAGAAATGCGGCTGCTGTGACAATGAGAGCGCCTCTTTGGTCGGAATAACAAACACACTCCACGCTTGCACTGGCCTCCCGCTGCCACAGCGCTGCTTGAGAAGGATCCACTGAAACATTTGAACGACTGCAAAGGAGAGCAGCCTTGGAGCTCGTTTCTCTCGAGGAGCGCACTGCTTTAATGGGATCATATGGTCACAATTCTGGATTTAACAGGGATCTTTCTACTTCCTGTCGGTGCGGAATTTTGGATCATCGATGAATTTGAACGATCCCACGATAGAAATAGTGCAGAGTTTCTTCTTCATGTTAAAATGTCTTGTGTTTTATAGTTTTTCCTGAATTCTCAAACTTTGATTATTGTGAGGTTTATATGAAAGTGTGACACATTTTCTATGTGGCCTCAGTATTTTTGACCCTTTGACCTTTTATTTTTGTTCAATTTGAAGAAAAAGAGTCCATCTGACTGAAGTCTGTGATGCTAAAAAAAAATAGAATTTTTGGGTTAATTTTTGTTGATTGGTTCAGAAGTTTGCATTGGCCCGGTACTTCCGAGAAAAACTGTGGTGATTTTCCAAAGACTTCTGGATTAAGATAGAAAGGGGAATTACAGTATAGCACACTCACACATTTTGTTCATGCATGCATGAACCTATAAGAGGAAAAACTAACATGATGCTAGAAATCATATGACTTTATTGTCACCATCACAAAGCTCGATGGCACTGAAAGAACTCAACACCTGCAGACACTGGTTAGAAAACGTCTTCTCTGGGACACTTAAGTGCTTCAAAATTTAGAAGGCCAAAAATGCTGAGTGCCCTCTGCGTTGTAGGAGTTGCATTGTGAGATATTTTTCATTATTTCTGCCACTCAGCAGTTCATGTTTGCTGAATTTTCCAAGCTTCACGTAGTTTCATTGACTATTGATGGTAGAATTTTCTGATTTCCCGGCCTTGTTCTCGCTTCTTCGCGTGCTAATAATTTTACAAACATCCTGGAAATATCCCTGGTTTTAATTAGAAATTACATCCCATTTACAGACTGTACTCTGGTGCCAGGTATTTTTCATTGACAGCAGAAATGCTCTTCATTTTTGATTTGTTCTATCTGCTAGTGAACACTATTTACTAGACCATAAAAAAAGGAAATGCCTTTTCTCAAATTCTGTACATCCTTTCATATTTATCTGTTTTACAAAAGTAACAAGTCTATTTTCAACTGGGCCATGAAAGTGGGATTTCCCAAATTACAGTTTTGGGTCAATTTTATGATCTTCACCCACATTTTACTGTCTTTCTCTTTAATTTTCTGCTCATTGCACACATCCTCCTGCAGGTCAGTCCCCCTGCTTGCCTGGCAGTTTGTCTATTTTTAGCAGCCAGAGAGCGAAAGTCAGACGTTTCATAACGGCAGATACGGAGGTTCTGAAGGGGGAGAACACGGTATGAATTTGTTTTTATTGCAAGTCCTCCAGAACTCGCACACTGAAGCAATATTTGTCTTTGCTGCCAAAAGTAAATCCGTGTGCAGTGAGCTGCACAGGGCTGTATACACCACTGCCATTCAACTATATTACTGTTAATCTTACAGTGAGCCTTGCCATTGGTGGAGGCATGGACGGGACCAATAGTGGAATGGAACTCATTCATTCAAGTATTTTACTTTACTCTTGCAGTCTACTCAGTAGCAATTTTCACTTTTACTTAAGAGTCTAAATACATATTTTGATGCTTTGCAAATTAGTCGCTTAATGCTACTTATGTTTGAAATGTGCCTTTTCTAAATTTTTACATATAAAAATAATTTAAAACCTTCCAAAATGATCAAAAAGTATCAACAGAATGTGAAGAAAGAACTGCTCCAATTTTATGTCCAAAACATCTTTGCATTGTGCTGCAGAAATATCAACTGAAACTGAACGAGGGCCGGGGCATGCTGTGGTATAATTGTATCTTTTGTACAATTTGTATCACAAGATGGTGCAGTGAGTCAACATAACCACTCAAACCATTGTAAACACGTTCTTATTTACAGCGGCATCCTGGTAGAAGGCAAAGCGTCTTGAGGAAACAGGGATTCAAAAATCTAGAAGGCTACGTCGTGGACCCAGGATCATGACAGGAATATTGTACTAATAAATATACACTGACTAGTGTGCAATTAGATCTTCTGACAAACTGGTGCATTCTCATAAACTTAGAATTAATCTGTTAAAAATATGTAGGAGCGGGTATCGGTTTGTTGCCCTGCCATCTTGAATGCAATGATCGCGTTGCAATAATTTATTGTTAGCAGATTAGACCCTCCCTTCTCCTGACAGGTGACAGTGAGCCGGCTAAACAACAGCAAAAACAGGCTATAAACTAACATTATGCCAGCTAATGTTAGTGTACCAAAAATCCCACTTTCCCTCTGATAAACAGTTGGATTACATTTCACACTGTATGAGAGTTTATTCGCCAAGTGTCCGAGTCCAGCGATTTTAGAGCAACGTCAAATAAAGTTTCACTGACCATCTGACAAAGTTTTGCAGGCTCTTCCAGAGTAAACAGGCGTGGACACAGCTTGAGTAAACAGCTGACTGACAGCCTAAGCTCACAATAATTCAGTTCACTGAAATCTGCTGATAGCCAGTGGTGAGGTGTTCCACACTGCACTCTTTAAAATGTGCAGAAGGTGATTACGAAAAGTACCTTTAAACTCTTGCTTTGATCAAATACTCCTACCTTGTTCATGCCCCCCTTGTTGCACCCCATTGAAGAAATCCTGGAAACGCCCCCACAGCTGCAGTGTACCCGCAGCCCCGCCCCTCTGCGCTGTCTATTTATAAAGTGAACAGATTCATGACAGTTACACACGCTGCAGTAACAGCAAAACTGACACCACGGTGGATAAAACTTCACCGTATCTCGGAATCTCAGACATATCCTGCATCTTTTTGACCTCTGCCAGCGCAGTTCATATATCTTTATACTTAAAAAGCCGTATTTCCTCTTTGACACAGACCCGACGTTATAAAAATGACAGAAGGAAACAATCTGCCAGAAAACGATGCCGCCGGTGCAGATGAGACACCCGCCGGCAGCGAACCCGCAAAGGAAAAGCGTCCAGAGGAAGAGCAGGATGGGGAGAAGGAGAGGACGGAGAGTATGGAGAACGGGGACAGCAAATTGGATATCCCAGAAAAAAACGACGCTCCGGGAGCCAAAGAGGAGGTCGAGTTTGTGCACCCCGAGGGCGGCTGGGGATGGGTGGTCATGCTGGCTTCCATGTGGTGTAACGGGTCGGTGTTTGGGATCCAGAACGCCTTCGGGGTGATGTTCATCCACCTCCTCCGGGAATTTGGCAGCGAGGACGATAAAGACCTCCAGTTCAGGACATGTGAGTACAGGGTAACCTGGTTGGATGTTCGGGGGTACCGAGAACTGTTTTTATGTCAGGTAAACAATGAGAGGGTGTGTTATTTTAGAGGAAAGGCTGCCTTGCTCATGGGACATTTTAGTAATGGCGGGGAATTGAACCGACAACCTTCGCGCATGCCGACTTCTCCTAAAGCGCGAAACATTTTTACGCAAACAACTAGTTTTACAGCGTCATATAATTAACATTTTAGCCAACTGTAAAAAGTGAAAGTTAGCTAAGTTCCGCTAGCAAGTATACGATGCGCCGTTTCCTGGTGAGAGAGAAGGAAATATATGCAAACAAAGAAGATGCGGATAAACGGCGCGCTTTGGGCACTCGTGCTGCGTGGCTGCGGTCAAAGTTGTGGATTGGCAGTAAATGCGGTCGTAATGAAATAAAAGTTAAGTTGAACCGGTTTGGGTCTGGACCTGAGGGGTCCTGGCTGGAAGCTGGCAGCAGCCTGTAGCTACACGTGCTGCTCCTTGGAAAGGGGAAACTAACGGCAAAAAGTATGCTTCCTGTGGCACAGTTTAGTCAGCAACCATGTACGCTTTAAATCAGATTTCTTGTGAATATGAATCATGTAAGACTTTCCATCTTGTTCTGCATTCACCTAAAAGGGAAGCTTTTTAAAAAAACACGCTGTGCCACACAGTCATGAAAAATATCACACAAAGAGAATATAATTTTCTGCTGTGTGTGTGTGTGTGTGTCTGTGTGTGTGTGAGAGAGAGAGTGATGGGCTTAGCCTTTGAATAATGACCCTGTGCTGCTCCGCTGTGATTGTAACCACCTGTTGTTGGTGCTGATATTTGTCAGATGAGCATGTAAAAGTAGTACTGCATGGGGGACCCTCTTCTTGTTGGTAGTCTGGGCTCAAACTGTTCACCGACTCAATGGTTTCTTTTCCTGATCTCTGTGATTCTGAAGCATGTAATTAAAGATTTCATATGCACAAGTCATACTATTACAGGGTTGCTGCCAGAAAAGTTAACCCCCGGGGCTTCCTTTGGCCCAGTGCAATGTTATGGGCCCCAGCTACTTTGACTCGTACCACCCATCAAAATGTGCTTGCTCATAAAGCATGGGAACAGCACTCCCCAATGGCAGAATCTTCCCTCATTAGCACAACTGCTAAGGAGCCCAAGGCTTTGCTTTCAAACTCCACAGATCCCATTCAAACTGAGCATCCTTGAGATGTGCTGCAACAAGCCGGGATCCAGTGAAGGCCAACCCGCAATCCATAACACCCAAAAGATTAGCTGTCAGTGTGCTGATGCCTGACACCACAGGGCTTTGTGGCTTTGTGGGGTGGCTGTAGCTCAGGAGGTAGAGCGGGTCACCTGCCAATTGGAAGGTCTGTGGTTTGGCAGCTCCGGGCCACATGCCAAAGTATCCCTGGGCAAGATACTGAATGTGTGTGAATGGTAGATAATTTAAAAAAAGCACTTAGCTTATATACGTATGGAAGTGCTTGTATGAATGGGTGTGACTGGGTAAATGTGTTTTTATAAGCGCTTTGAGTGCTCATGCAGAGTAGAAAAGCGCTAGATAAGAACTAGTCCATTTACCATTTGTCTGACATGGATATAGTCTTAAAACTTAACCCAGTGTACAGGCACCACCACTGTTCTTTTACAGCAACCTAAGGTCCTTGAGACTGTGACTTTTTAGACAATTCAGATCTTCTCCCAAAACTTTAAGAACTAAGAGTTGGATCAGAATACGAAAGTGTCACATGTTTAAATAACCACCTATCATCAGGGAAGTCGAGTTACAGGTAACGTTCAATGTCCACGAAAAAAAAATCTGACAAATATTTTCTAAGGAGCTTTTTGGCATGCGGACCCCCTTGTTTTGTTTATTGAGTTTTTTCTGGATCCAGCACCCTGATTAATTTTTGGATGTGCGTTTTTTTCCTTCAATGAAGTTTATTATAAATTTTATACCACATTAATGTGTATGATCAATGTATAGATGTTTTCTAAAGGAAAATACAAGTATACTAGTGTTAATTACTGATAATTTTATATTGTGTTTTTAAATTGTATTGTAATAAGTAGCAGTCCATCCATCCATCCATCGATCCATCCAGCCATTGAACACTGAGGCATTCCCAGGCCAGCTGAGAGGCATAATCAGCCCGTCCTGGGTCTGCCCCGGGGCTCCACCCAGTAGGACATGTCCGGAACACCTCATCCAGGAGGCATCTTAGTAAGATGCCTGAACTACCTCAACCGACTCCTTTCGATGTGGAGGAATTGCGGCTCTATGCTGAGCCCTTCCTGAATGACTGTGCTTTAAACCCTGTCTCTAAGGGAGAGGCCAGCTGTCCTTCGGCGAAAGCTCATTTCCCTCACTTGCATCCGCAATCTTGTTCTTTTGGTCACTACCCAAAGTTTGTGACCACAGATGATTGTAGGTACATAGATCGACCACTAAAGCGCCTTGAGGCAACTGTTTGTTGTGATTTGGCGCTATATTAATAAAATTAAATTGTATTAAATTGACAGCTTCGCTTTATGCTCAACTCTCTTCATCACGATGGACCAGTACATCATCCGCATCGCTGCAGCTGCAGCCACAGTTTGTCTGTTAATCTCCCACTCCCCTCTCTCTTCACTCATGAATAAAACCCTGTGAAATTTAAACTCCTGCACCTGGGGCAGCAACTTGTCCCTGAACTGGAGTGAGCACTCCACCCATTTCTGGCTGAGGACCATGACCTCAGACTTAGAGGTGCTAAATCTCATACCGCTTCATACTTGGCTGCAACCCGCTCTGGTGTGAGCTGGAGGCCACCACCTGATGAAGCCAACAGGACCACATCATCCACAAAAAGCAGAGATGAGATTCTGGGGCCACCAAGGCAGAAGCCTTCCACCCCTTGGCTACACTTAGAAATTCTGTCCAAAAAATTACGAAGCCTTGGTGGAGTCCAACACCCACCCATATGTTTGTAACTACTGAAATGCACTATATTCTGCCATTTCTGTAAAAATAATAATGTCCATTGGAGAGAATGAAACCCGGAATTAACGGTTACTTCTTTTCATTTTTTTAGGCAGTTGAAATTTGTCAGAACTTGTCAGGGAACTCTTGATGTGTTCCAAGATTAGATTGTGTTAGGCTGAATCCAGATCCAGAGTAAGGCATGTCTTGGGTTAACCAACCAATGCTCCTGCTTAGCAGAAACTGAGCCATCGTCATATTTTTCACTGCTGTCTCATTTTTGACAGATGTCGGCTGCTTTCAGTTCTGTATTTCACTTCCACATCGGCTCTGATGGAACTCTGGATTTTAATCCTCATACCTGCTAATCCAGATAGTATGAATGAGTGTGATTCAGTAGGTTGGGTTTTTGAATGAAATGATGGGATTTCAGTTCTTATTAGAGGATTCTGCATCCAGGTAGCAGTCAGTTTAAATGCCTGAAGTAATGTGCCCGAGGTTCAGAGAGGTCAAAGGTCAGGGAGGCTTATAACCACATGGTGAGTTTGTCTTTGGCAGGACACCGTGTCCTGTTCATATCCTGTTATATTTTAAGCAGCTCCTCAAGAAAAACTACTTGATAAGAGCTGGTCTTTCTTGTGGTTGATCCTCTAGAAATATTAAGTTTATAGTCAGTGTTTCTTATGTGTTGTGAGCTATAATGTAATCTTGGTACACTCGTGCCACAATGCATGCATGCTGAATTATTTATTTTTATTTATTTTTGTCAGGGCTTAGAAACTAGCCAACAAACTTAAACAAATAGAATTTAACAGAAATGGAAAATGCGTTCCGCAGATTATTGGCTGCTGTTTCTTCTCATGTGCATCTGTGAGTTTTCCTTCAGCATAAAGCATGGGAATGCACACAGACACACACACGCACACACACACACTGTAGGGTCTAACCTTTGGAGTCACGTTGCTATCCACTTGAGCTTACACACTGGCTGACTGTCAGGATGTAAATTCTTGATTTAGAAGTTTTAGTGAAGGTTTTCCTGCTTATGTTCACTTCATGAGATGGAACGTGGCCATTCTTTTCCATTTTTTCCCAATCCTGTTTCCCAGAAACACTTCGACCAAGACGTTCACTCTTCGGCTTTCCTTCCTGTCGTGAGAACAGAGCTGACAAGAATTAATGAGGCAATTGAGTGGTTTCGGAGTTTGGAGATTGTCATAGAGGAAGTGTCAAGATGTTAGAAAAGGGCGTCCATAACAGACAGGATGGAAGTCTTGATAAACATCACAAATCCTTAGAATGGGATCCCCTTCTTTCCCACATAGGAATTTTTATCTGAGTGAGCTTTGGAGGAAAACATGGAATTGAATGGTCATGATAAAGAGAATACTAAAAAATACTAAAATTAACTCCTTCAGATAGTTGCTGTTACCAGCTCTAAAATGACTATTTTATTTTATTTGATCATCTTTGTCTGGCGCTGTGCATTATGGCCAGATATCTCCACTGTGGTCTTGTTTGTCCTATGGACATTGTTCCACAAGTCTTGTGTTCAAATTAGAGTCCAACTGGTCTATAGGTGGGCCAGTAATATTGGCTGGTACTAGCTATTTGCTGATATATAAATACTGAAGACACAAGAGAAATACCATCGGACCGAGTTATGAGTGTTCCCTGTTGGCAACATAACAACCAGCTGATCTGAGCAGGATGTAAAAGAGTAATCCATGGCACCATGGGGTGAAGTTGCTGGGACATCCATGCAAGACTGCAGCATTGTGTTAACACACACCTGAATGCTCCAGACCAGCACACTGACAGATGTGCTGCTTTTATAGAGGTGGTTATATTAGCTGATGAGCAATTAGTCAGGTGCATTATTAGGAGCACCTGGTTGCTGCTTATCTCTTAATACCCACAGTAGTGGTAAGGGTGTCCCTATTTTTTTTACAGGACTGGATAGAGTCCTGTGAAAATGTATTTTTTCACTTGACTGTTAATCTGAAACAAATGACAATGGTCTTGAATGTGTTGTTGCTCAGTTTGTAAAAATAGTCTCCTTTGGTTGTGGAGACCCTTTACTGCAGTCATACAAAATCCTTTACTTTTACTGAGACGTTCCAGCGCCTTGGGTCAGTATTGCCCTTGGCACTAGTGTTCCTTCTTTCCACAGACACTACTAACACAGGCTGTGGTGAAAGAGGAACTGCTCCCGCTATTCTTACTTAAGATCTGACTTAACTTATCTGAACTCTGTCCATCTTTGGACAGCAGTTTTACAGCAGTTCGACTTCCCATTACAGAAAAGAAATTCAGGGGAATTAATTTCTTTTCTTGCCATCTTATTAACGCGGATACCCAAACACACACACTTTGAGTCAGTATTGGTCTGATATCAGTATCCCTTTTGGAGCGGTGCATCCATAAAGGTGACCTGTGGTGATCAGATATGATACTACTTTAAGTTTTTATGTCAGTTAAAAAAGCCAAATGGGTTAGACCTTCATAATCCTAAGATATTAACATTAATTTGTTATGATTCAATCTTACTGTTGTAAAAGCAATAAACACTCCTTTTTCTTTTCCTGTGATCAGTCATTTGTTTTAGGGGACAGTTTCGTCCGGTATGCAGACTGACATCATTATTTTTTGTTATTTGGGGTTTCATTTTGAAGCATTATCTAAATTAACTTTTATTTCAGTGATCACCAGGATATAACAGCTGCAGGAAAGTGCCAGTGAAATCAGATTTTTACAAAGGCTGAAAATGTTTAACTTTGCTCCCAATAAAGCTTGTTTGTTTGTTTGTTTTTTAACCCTGGAAATTAGATTTTTACTACCTCCTTTACTCCTGTGGACTTCTCTTTGAGTGCCATGCCTCTCTCTTATCATATCTCTGATTTATCCCTAATGGGTGCAGTCTGAATGGGTGTAATTACAAGGTACAGTTAAAAAGACCCAGAGTAGACACATAACATAATAAAGGAGAGATTACCAAATCAGTAGTTGCTGATTTACTGTTTTAATCTTGCTTATTAAAGTCTACAGACAGGCACCTTTGCACTGCTCTTTATGGAGAATGCAGTACAAACAGTAAGTGTATAATCCTCCGACTTGATGACTGTGAAGCTGAGACGTAAGCGGTTATGCATTTGAACCCCCTCTGTGTGCACTGTGTTTGGAGACCTAAATGCATCCACATACCGACGCACATGTTGCAACACGTTTCTTTGTCTCACATTCGGGC
>VUQJ01030173.1:25936-38120 GCA_015108635.1 Andinoacara biseriatus
ATGACAACATGAAAATACAGAAGTAAAAAAAAAAAAAAAAGCTGAGCTTTTGACTCACAGGGTTACTTGCTTACTTCATTATTTTAAAAAAATCACAACTGTAACAGTATTTATGACAGAAAATAAGGAAGAACTTTAACTATATTTACAGAAGGAGACATTAGTGGTATTGACCCCAAATTTCACAAGCATTCCCCAGATTAAGAAACATTATAGTCCATATTTATCAAGGCAGTTTTACTAAGCTAATCTGTTATTTAAGGCATTAGATATTGAAAAAAACTAAATGATTGTTGGCTGTTTTTTGTTGTTGTTTTTTGTTTTAGATGTAGAATGTTTTGAGACCAGCTTTAGGAAGCAAAGCTGGAAGGCTGTGATCCAAGTGCGCTGTAGCTGGGAAATACCAGGGTCTCTAAAACATATTCACTGCTCTTACTTGGCTTTTCCTAACTTCTGTTTTCTTCCCCCTCCTCTCAATATCTTCATCAGAGAAAAATGTCCTCTGCCTCGTGGGAGCCAGCTGTGATTTCAGTACCGTATGGTCTGCTTCTCGACCCTCGGTCAGTGGGTCTAAAAGTCTGATTGTGAGCTGGCTGTGAGACTGCTGTGCACAGACGCTGCTGCAGCAGCACCAGGGCTCTTCTCTGCTGTTTCTTCTGTGTGCAGAGATCAGGGAGCCTGGTGGAAAAACATTCCCATTCACTACATGACAGGCTACGTGTTCATTGCCAGCAATTCTGAAACCATTGCACTGTGCCAACATCTAATATAATCAGACCGTGTGGATGTTAGATCACACCTTTATGACAATTCCCACTGAGTTGCCTTTGCAGATCATTCTGTCCTGGAATTTGGAGCGGACAACCTGTGGTCTGAATATTCTCCCCCAGGTGGAATAAGTTACTGTGATAGTCTACTTTGTAATAAGTACAGCAGTTAAAGGTACAGTAATTTTTCAGGTTATTTATAGAGAAATATGTTGTGCTCGTAAATATACATTGATCAGTGTTTAACTATGTCTTCTATTAAACTAAGCTTAGAATTAATCCATTAAAAATACATAACAGCGGGCACCAGTTTGTGGGAGCTGCCATGTTTCCCCACCATCTTGAATACAGTGGCTGAGTTCCAACTAATCGTGTTTTATGTATATGGCTAGAGACCGGTCACATACGCAATACACCTTCTTGCTGTGAAAGCTCCCCGATCTCGGAAATACTGCACTTTTGCGTTTCTTACTACAGGAGCAAATAACTACACTAAAAGCTTCTGCCCCCTGGTGGTGAAAGTTTTAGCACAGGGTAATTCCAAAAAGCACTTTAATAAGCAGCTGCGCTTGATTTTTGGATTTTCAGTTGACATCTAACTTGACCTATAATCACTCTTCCACAGTTCTCTGACTGGAGACATACACTGACTGTTAGCTGAGGACCTTTGCACCTTTGCGTGGTGCTACGTCCATAGAGTCATACAGGGAGACATCTGGTCTTGTTTTTGGTTTGTTGGCCGTGGGATGAGTTTATTTATTAAACCCTTCTCTTATGTTTGTGTTCATTCCGGTAGAATACAGTGGCTTTGGGGTGAGTTGGTCTGTGGTGTTAAATGAAGCCTGCCTTCATTCTCCAAGTTGGAAGTAGAGATGGGTAGCACCTGAGCATCTTTTTGGTCAACAGTTTCCTAGAATGTGCCATAGAGATGTTCTGTTTGTTTGACCAAGCTAGGAAAGTGGTGTCCTCAAATACTGCAAAACGAACCATCCATTAGATGCTTTTCCATTAACTTTGGTTAATAGATAACTCTTCAGCCTGCTGCTTTAATGCAAGCCCTTTGAATTTATTTATAAAGTTGGTCAGTTGATATTTCATAGTTATTAGTATTAAAAATACTTGAATATATTTGTATTAAGGAGGAAAAAAATTGATCTGATGGCATAAATTATTAGCTTAACCAGTTTGCAAAGGAAGGGATGTTTTATTATAATAAATGGGTAAACAGTGGCAATACTTTGGTAGTACTTGAAAGCAATTCAGAAACATGTAATGAATAAACTAAATTTGACCATAGCACAAAAACTGTGGTCCAAAATTCCAATTGAATTTTTCAGTGAGTTCAAAAAGTAGAAGAAAAACTTCCACTTTTATGTAACCATTGATTCCATTTATATATAACATGTGGTGCATGGTGTCAATATAGAGCTTCTTGGGGGTCATCTCAGCCCAAGATGGTTAATGCAAATGACACCCAGCTAAAGGATGCAGATTTTCTGAGTATAGAAATCTGCAGTTCAAATCCATTTTTTGTGGATGAGAAAGTGTGCTATGCAGGTTTCTCTGCTGTAGGCTCAGTCGCTGTGAGGTTACTGGGTTCAGATTCAGGGGGTTTCCAGCAGAGCAGACAGATGACTTAGGGAAACTCTGCCTCGTCTGTCAGTGTCCAAGCAGTGCCCGCAGCTAGAGGTGGATGTCACTGGGACTGAGAGAACCCTGATATTACATTATTTTTAATCTGGAATTTCTCTTGTCTGAAGCACAAATGCTTTTAAATCAAGATAGCCAGAAGACTACAACAGCAATTTCCTGTTGTCTGTGGAGGATTCTTCCTCTTCTTGTTCACTGCCATTTATTACATTATGTAGCACAAATGTAAGAGCAGCGGTGGACATATTCTGACTTACTGTGTTGTCTGGGATAGCTCTGAAGAAGCTTTGACAGTTTATTGGCTCACACTGGGAAATGACAGCATCTGTGTTTTTACATGTGCATTTCACTATGTGAGGCCAGTGGCGTATGTCCAGTAAAGGTTTTTAATCATATGAAGCTCAGCAATCTGTAAATGCAGCGTCTGACAAGACCACAAATACAAAATCTATCTACCCCTAGTGAAACGGGGCTCGCTGAGAGAGGGCTCCAAGCAGTTTAAATTCAACACAGTGTCAGCCGTTTTAAAAAACCAGAAGATACAATTTAAGATCTCAGCTGATACGCTTCTACACATCTAGTTGTCTACGGGCATGCTTCTTCTGCAGGCCAGCTGATGTTGCTGTGGATCTGCAAGCCTCTTTGCAACCCACGTCCAACCCAGTTCTTACTTCAGTGCCATGAACTGCTCTGTTCTGTGATTGGGTCTTACTGCTGCCACAAATGGATGGCCATTCAGCTCAGATATAAGTGATCCCAGAAAATGAATTTGGTGATCATGAAGATGAAACCTACTGACTTTAATAATCTTTTGAATTTTCAGCTAACTCATTTGCAGGATTGTCATTGGTTTTTTGGGGGGCGGGGGGTATCTAAACAGTAATTAAAATAAATCCCTAATTAAATTTGGCACCATTGTTCACGCTCCCCACTGGATGAACTGTAAAGACAACTTGGCTCCTCTGACTTTTGGTCCATCATCATTATTGGGCCAAAGTTTTATTTGTTCGGTACTTTGGTTTATGACCAAATGGTTGTAAAACTGATAAACGTCCTAACAGCCTCAGTGCTTTGCATTTAGTGTTGGCTGTAGCTCAGGAGGTAGCGCAGGTCACCCACTGATTGGAAGGTCGTGGTTCGAATCGCATGCCAAATTATCCTTGGGCAAGATACTGAACCCCAAGTTACTCACCGATGCAAGCGTTGGAGTATGAAATGTGTGTGAATGTTAGATAATTAAAGCACTTAGCTTAGTTACTCAAGAAAGTGCTTGTATGAATGGGTGTGAATGGGGTAAATGTAAACAGGCTCAGACAGAGTAGAAAGCGCTATATAAGAACTAGTCCATTTACCAATAATAATCCCTACATGAAAGCTAACAGGGTAAATACTGTCACGTTACACTTGCAAGCAAATGGCCATGATAACAATCAAATTAATAAACAAAAAAATGTTGGAATATTTTACAGGGACTGCTAGATAATAAAAAAACTGTGGGTATAAATTTTTATCCATTTTACACCTTGTTCTGTCTGTTTTGTTCTGTAAGCTCTTGGCTCTAAAACAAACACATCCTCTCAAGTCTGACTTAAGAAGCTGATGAAAGTGGTGCTGATTAATCCTGAAATCACAAACACGCTGCTGTTTTCATGGCATCCGTTATATTATAACCTGAGTGCGCTTCCCTGCCTGCATGGGGCGAGGTGAGGAATCAGGGAATAAAATCACAGCAACAACCCTGAAACTTGACTCAGGGGTTTCCTGTTACTCATGCAAAAAAAAACAGACAACAAAGGAATTCCAACTCCAGCTTTTCCCACAAGTTTCACCTGACCGAGCTTCAGAGGCAACAACTTTTTATATGGCTCGTGTCACATGTGCCGACCTGTTGTTCACCTGGAGGCACATCTGGTCTACCTATACTGCTGTAGTGTGTGTGATATTTTAATGTGAATAGAAATCTGTAAAAACATGTCACTCCTGGCTTCCCGGTTTTCTCATTTCCACAGCTTCGTATAATTTGCAGTTAGCAGCAATCCTTATTAACCCTGTGCTGGGTCCTTGTATTGTCCTTTCATTGTCTGAAACAAGCTGTTTTTGTCTTCCCCATCCATTCAAATTAGCTTTCTTCTGATTGGCTGGCTCTGGCAAAGAAACACAGCAGGTGAGTGGGGCTTGCACAGCCAGAGCTGTGAATCTGAGATGACCATATTATGATCATCCCTTCGCACTGATTTCAGTTGGAGCCAAGAGTAGAAAAAAGTAGCTGAACTTGAACCATTGACTCACAGGGATGACCGACTAATGACCTCACTCGTTGAAACATTAGCCATGTTTAACATGAGGATCACCCTTTGGAACAGCATTTTATGACAAACATCAGGAAAAGCATGATGTGTGCTCTATCGTTATATGTTTTAAATATTTTTTTTATTTCTTGCCCTTGTATGAATGAAATCATACAAGGTGTATCTAAACGTGTGCACGCTGAAGCATTTGTGGAGCTTTGCACAGTCATCTGTTGGTTCACGTTTCAGAATTCCCAGGCTGCACTGTCTTAATGTGTCTCCTGTATCTTAATGTATATCGCCGCAGTGCACCGGGGTAGTATTTAACCTTAGACTCTCAGAAGACTGCTGACCAAGCACTGAGAAGACAGTGCAGCTGTTTCCTGCGGTTCTACAGTTATACTGACTGCGGTTCAGTCAAACAATAAAGGGCCAGTTTTTGTTCTTTGGAGAGAATGAGCAGAAAATGTGAAATATTGGAGGAAGAGAGAAGCTTAAACCTGACCTGTTTTTCCTTATTTTCCATCATATGCAATAATGGTGTTACAGCGGTATATCCTCATATTAAACAAAGCAAAAAAAAATCTTTGTTTAGTATGAGCTAAAATAGTTTACTGCTCATCCATTTCTGTCATTTTTGTTTCTACTCAGTGCTTAATGATGTAATTCCTAATATGTGCATCTCTCAGCTCTGCTGGAAGCACAGATGCCTCGCCCACTCGCCAGTCAAGTCTTTTGTTTAGGAGAGTTTTAGCACACAGAGAGGGGCATTTCAGACAGAGCATGCACCATGATGCAGTGTAAGGTAAATGGTGTGATAGTGAAGAGTAGAAAGGAAAGTAGGGAGAAAGAACTGCAGCAAAGGGCCACGGGCTGGACTCAAACCCATGAGCTAATCGTCAGGCCTGTGTTTTCCTGCTTGTTCAATCCTTGGTGTAGTATAGTCAAAGAACTGTTTTCTCCAAGGTGACTTGAATAGATGTAAATACATTGTGCAGTATGACTAATGGCCAAGATGTAAAAAAGGCACCTCTTGACACGTGTAAGGCATCGGATGACTAATTGCCTAAGCAAGGTGGCAGTACTGTGTGTGTGTGTATGTGTGTGCGTGTGCGTGTGCGTGCGCATAGATACAGGAAAAACAGTGTTCTGTTATTGCAACACGAGCCTTTGTTTTGTGGTTAGTATCTGTAGTGTAAAGCATGTTCCTGGAGACCGTTATGTGCGGTGTTTTTCAGTTTCTGCTTTTGTTATGAAGTATCACTGACTTAGTGCTCGCTGTAGCAGGTTCTCTCATTCATTCATCCTGTCTTCTCTCTCTGTGTCTCCCGCAGCATGGGTGGGCTCCCTCTCCATGGGCATGATCTTCTTCTGCTCGCCCATCGTCAGCATATTCACCGACATACTCGGCTGCAGGATCATTGCAGTGGGCGGCGCTGCCGTCGGCCTGGTCGGCCTGCTGGCCAGCTCCTTTGTCACGTAAGGAAGTTTGCCAACTCAAGTAGCATCATGGGCAGCACCTTTTAACCGTTATTAAAAATTAGCATTTAGACGGTAAACCTTATAACCACAATGTCATGATTATGACTGCTCTAAGTAAGAAGCAGGGACAAGTTGAGATTTAAAAAATAATAACTGGAATAATTATAACAATTATATCATATGAATAAATGGACAGCCTGCAGTGAATGTGTCTGATTTCAGACTGTAGGATAAGCAAATAAAAAAAAAGATGAAGTGCTGTTATTTCAGCTATATTAGCATATAAAATGTTCACTGAGAGAGAGAAGGAAATAAACAGAAGCTCTCTGACACAGTGCTCAGCCTCTGAGTGGCTGCTCTGCAGAGACGGAGAGAGAGCAGCTGCAGAGCAGCTGCAGAGCAGCTGCAGAGCAGCGCTGTTCAAAGATTCTTTAAAGCTGTTTGCAAATTTGCTAATTCCAGATCACAAAGTCACTAATTAGCAGGACTGGGATGAGCTGAAGTGATCACTGCTGAGATCACCAGTGCTTCAGTTCACTTCAGTCCACGTAATAATAACATCTATTACAGAATTTTAAGCACTGTTAATGTTTCTAAGACCTTCAAGTCTTCTGATAATGTTTGCCCAAAGTCACGACCTTCAGAAAAGCTGTCACCATAAAATCTCACTTCAGGATCCTTTTATTGGCTGTTTTAGTGCTTTTCACATTATCACGCGACCTTGTTCGAGTCTCTTACAACCAGCCAACTTCCTGTGCTCAGCAGAATAGAAACTTGGACATGTCACATAGTCAGAGTGGGCAAACTCCATGTGCTGACAGACGTCTATAAAAATTAATGAATGCCTCATTATATCGAATAACATAGCAACATATTGTTAGACAAAAAAATTCCCTATGGACTGTTATAAATCATTTAAAAGTTGTCTATACATATGTACAGCACATGTTTTTGCTTTATATTATACAATAAAGAAGTCATAAATTTATAATAGGACATATAGTTGCCGCTAAAAAAATCAACTGATCTGTGGTCAGCGAGCCGAGTCCTTCAGCGGGCAGTACAAGGTGCAAACTTACTACGTGATTTTACTGTTGGCAAGTTGGCACTTAGATATTTATTTAAACTAAACTGGACTTTGAAACTCACTTGGAAACACTGGGTACAAACCCAGTTCCAAAAATGCTGGGACTCTGATTAAACTTGAAATAAAACCAGAATGCAGTTATACACTGTGGTTTTAAGGCAGAATCAGTGGAATCAGGTAAACAGCAGATATCCTCTTCGTAATCACCTTCGGCCATCGGTAACAACAACAGAAAGAAAGGACTTGAACAAGCAGCTAACAGAATCATCAGATTCATTGGCGAGAAGCTTAGTAAAAAAAACCAAATCTGGTCAATGTCGTGTTCACCAAAACGACACTAAAAAAGTGACTCATGATGAGCTGCTTGAGTTACGCTGATGATGCTGATGCTTTTTAAGGCTGTGTAAATTTAAATTTTATAGGAATCTATGGGGTAATCTAGGTGATAGAGCTTCTCTGAAACAAAACTCACTGTACAATGAGCATTAAATAAATGAGGCTTTCTATGACCTTTAAAGAGGTTTGACGTCTTACCTGCTGCTGCCTCTAAGAGCTGAAGCAGATCTTTAGCTCAATCTTTTCTGGGAAGTATCTTGTGGATGAATTTATGTCAGCTCTGAATTAAACCTGCACACTGATGTCACTTATTTCCTCTTAGGTCCCTGGGCCCCATGTACTTCACCTACGGCATTGTGTTCTCCTGCGGCTGCTCTTTTGCCTACCAGCCGAGCCTGGTCATCCTTGGCCACTACTTTAAGAAGCGCCTGGGTCTGGTAAACGGTATTGTAACAGCTGGCAGCAGCATCTTCACTATCATTATGCCCTTTCTGCTGTCAGGCTTGCTGAACAAAGTGGGCCTCTACAACACGATGCGTGTCCTCTGCATCCTCATGTTTGTGCTGATACTGGCTGGCTGCACTTACAAGCCACTGCTGCCGGTCAAACCCAAAGACTCCCAAACAGGCAGCTCACACATAAAACAGATTTTCAACGTCAATATCTGGAAGTCATGGGGATATCGCATCTGGGCCTTCGGCATCCCCGCTGCTCTCTATGGCTACTTCGTGCCTTATGTTCATCTGGTAAGTTTTTGTTTTGTACTTATTAATTCATTCATCTGCTCTGTTAATGATATTTGGTTATGGTCACATTAATTTTTACTGTGCTAGGCCATGCACTCCCTTCCTATGAGGCAAAGATCCATTTGACAGATAGATTCCAGGTGTGATTTTGCAGCTATCCTGCTCCTATGTTCTAGGTCTGATTTTTGGTGTAATTGGTCAAGAATAAGGGTGAGAGATTAGCTAGCTTCAACAATCCCATACCAGCAATGTGAATACATAACTGTGAAAGGTGAGAGGAAGGGAAGTGAAACCAGAGATAGAATTTTCCAGACATTCAGTGTTTCTGTCTCTTGTTTATTAGCGTTTAGGAACATGGAGTACAGAATAAATGGTAAATAGACTGGTTCTTATATAGTGCTTTTCTACTCTATATGAGCATACATGCCTCATTCACTCATTCATACAAGCACTTTTTTCTATGCCCAACATTCCCACTCTAATGAACACATCGGAGAGGGGCTTGGGATTCAATATCTTACCCAGTACCTGATACTTTGGCATGCAGACTGGAGCAGCCAGGAATCAAACCATCAACCTTCCAATTAGTAGATGACCGGCTCTACCAGGATGCGGGATGCAAAATGAGAAAGAAAAACGCTTAATTAGAGACCATTCCCAAAGTTCCTCCATACATACCAGTGTCATATCTGCTGTGTCTGTGTAGGTTCTCAGTCATCCAGGTCTTCTTTTTAGACATGGGGTTATCATGGCCTTGTACACCAGACAGGGAAACGTACTTCCAAACCAGAGGGGAAAGGAAAGGAATGCACGCACAATAAGAGAGCACTTAAATATGTGGTTATCCAAACTGGATCTTCATTAAGTCAGCCAAGAGGCATGAACAAGAACCTCACACATTAATCAGGGAAACAGAACAACAGACGCAACATTGTTGTCCTTTATGTGGAAGGTTTGTTAGAGAAACTTTCGCAGAGCGTAACATCCTGGTGCACTTCAGACCTAGTATCACCATCAGGCAAAAACTGGTTCATCCCAAGGACAAAACACCTAAACACAAGCTAAACAGCTTAGTGTATGCTGTGCCCCAAACTATTTACCAAAATAGAGCTCAGTTGCACAATAGATAACTGTTACTCAGAACCCCCATTTTTAATGTTTCTGAAACACAGTAGGGTTACTTGTTTCATGTATGTTTGCCTCACAAGTATTGATCACAAGACATTTATTACATTGTTATTACGCAAGGTTAAACAGACTGTATTTATCTAGAGATTTGCACTACAAACCACAATCACAAACATGGTCATATAGCCCTTTTATTTTGATATATAGAGAACTTTCTCTATCACACAACAGTGATGCACTGGTGTTTTTTGTGTTCTTTATCCTGCCCAGTGGGATGGAACCACTGATGGAGCCACAGGTCCATCAGTGTGACGTAATTACCAAAGACTGTTGTATGCAAGTAAAATGCACATAAAGCCAAAATACTGCATTTAAAGAATAAGAAGTTAAAATTTGAAGTTTGAAGTTTGGTTAGGCCGGCTCTTTAAACGTTTACATGTAGAATATTTTTACAGTGTTATAACAAAAACCAAAACTGTTTGCTGAAAACAAAATTCAAATCTCTTTGAAGCAGCTTCCCAGTTCCTCTACAGCAGCATGTGTTCACGTGAACTTCTTTAGCTGTGTGGTCCGGGTGAATGTAGGGTAATATGAAAGGAAGGTTTAATCTGCAGTTCTGTAAACACGTGTCACTTTCCCTAAATCGTTTTTAATTTCAGCTATAAGATGGGAAACTGAATTTGGAGAAAACATCTTGGGAGGGCTGCAGAGGGGAGAGCCTGGATGTATTGGACAGATTCAGGAGGCGACTGTTTATTTGGACATGGTGACTTTGTTATTGGAGGGAGATCAGAGTGTCCCGTGGACCCCGGCTTGTGTTTTCCCAACACTTCTCATGTCTGCTACTCAGATTGGGATATCGCAGGGATCCGGCTATGGCCTCATAGCTCCAGCAGCCATCCTCCCCCCTACCTGCGCTTAAAGCCCCAGCCTTGTGACACAGTGTGGAAAAAGGAACGCAGAAAACACATGCATCATATAACATATTGTTCAAGTCCTTTCAGGTCTATACTTTAAAAAAAAAAGTATTACTTACTTACTTAACTACCAGGCTCTTAAAGAGTAAAGTCCAATTCTCTACGTGTTGCTGATTTGGAGGAAGATGCTGCCCTTCTCTTTGCTCTGTAAATGACTTGATAAAAAGTGTGCTCGTGCATTGCCAAGTGCAAAGTGGAAAAGGAATGTGAATGAAAATTATGCAATTTGCTGAAGGACAGCGCATTAGAAAGTTTGATCTTATCATCAAGACAGATAACCCGTGTCCTCCCTTTGCTGAATCAACATGACTGAATGGTGGAATGCTGTGAGCAGCATTCAGAGCAGTGCTTTTCTTCAGAAAACTTCCACTAGTTTTAAAATGAGCTTGCTTAATTGTTTTTAATGAGGAGCACCTGCAGGGCTGCAGTGTGTGGGCTGGAAGAGGCCTGGATGTTTAATGATCATTCCACATCTGAGAGCACAGAGGTGGGCCGGTGCACAGTGGGGCTCTAAAAGGGGAAAATTCTCCCTGAAACTCAACTATATTTTGGCATAAAGTGCTCGGGCTTTTTACCTAGCAAGCCATATTAACTCTGCCAACTACACATTCCTTTTTTACCGCAGTGATTTGGGCTAGTCCTATAAGGTGGTACTAATAACTTCAATGATGACTCTGTAGTTGTTACTCCTAAATGGAATGGACCAATCAGTAATGTTATCAGTTACACATGTATTTGTCAAAACAACAACAAAAACACCCCAAAAGGCAGTGATTGTTATTGAGGGATGCACAGTAAAAGCACACACAGTTAATTTAGCGGGGTCTTTGAGTAGTGGCACGTTATGCTTTTTAACAATTAGTGAGGAGGTGTTTGTTAATGCCATATTTCGATTTAGTCAGTCTCAGGGTTGATCGGATACAGGGAGGGCAAATTCCCTTTTTCAGTTAGTTTTTGCTGGGTGGGGATTTATTTGACCAAGACTGAAGTAAGAGGTGCAGCGCTTTGTTTTTCTTTCCATTTATTTATCTGAATCAGAGCAGGAAGCTTTGAACACATAACCTGACTGGATATGTGGGAATGAACCAGAGAGGGAATATCCTTGTGTGTTAGAAAAATCCAGGATTGTTTACCAAATGTGTAGCTATGACCAAGGGATCCTTTTTATGCATCACAGCAAAGGCACTGTGTCTGATGGTTAGCTGGCATCACAGATCACATCATGGTAGTGAGCAGGAGATGTATGTATGCTTTCCTTGCTAGCTCATAACTCAGGCGCTCCCATATTATCTTACATATTTTTTGCATGACCCTCTTGGTCTGCTGTTCCTCACTTACACCCTCAGCATAGGGTATTCCACCACAGTATGACAAACCATTTATTTATGACCTGAAAGAGAGAGATATCATTGATTATGAACTGTTCATTGCTTTCTGCCTGATAATGTGATCATGTAAGATGGAGCGGTATGTTTATCATGTGAAGCAGAATTCCAGGTGGGAAAGTTCAAAATACATCTAACTTCACTTTAAAAATATCCTCCCCGTGGTGAGCTTCAACTGAGTGTGTGTATCATAAATTAATCTCCTGATGCGCGCGCGCACACACACACACGCACACACACACACACACACACACACACACACACACACACACACACACACACTCAGATGTCTGTAGCATTGCCTCTTGGACACAAGAACGCCCTCCACACAGAGCATG
>VUQJ01030182.1:23463-34284 GCA_015108635.1 Andinoacara biseriatus
ATCCACAATCTCCCAGGTGACAAACTTGGCTCGGCTTGTTCTTTGTGATCATAAAATAAACAAAAGAGCATCAAAAGAACACTGATGATTTCATACATTTTGTGTATTTGCAACACTGGAAACACAGAAGTTTGTAATTATTTGTGATGGCCTTCTTCTGACTTTGAATATTTAGAGCCAAAACTCTCACAGTCACATGTACATGTAACTGTAAAGAGTTGTGACTTTTTCCTTTACCGTCACTCCAACCTCCTCCTGTAGACCTTGTTACTCTGTAACAATTTAAATAGTTTTTTCTGGGTGCGACTACAATACACAGCTCACTCAGCTGAAGTAAACCAAAAGCTAGAGTCCTTCCTCGCAGGGGTCTGGGGCAAGACCATTTCCTGCCTGTCGTTCCCTTCCATTCACTCCCCACTTTCCCATCTAATCTTTGCACTGTCTTGTCAAATAAAGGCTAAAATCCTAAAAATAAACCTCAAAAAAAAAGAAAACAATTTTTCTGTGTCTAACATGGCTGCATCCTGTGCGTCAAGGCCCCAAGTCAAAAGGTCATGTTGTGCGCATATCTGCGACACCAGTAGCATCTACCAGAACAGCAGCAATCGATGCTCTAGGACAAGGACTTTCCTTAATCTCAGATGCACGGATTTCTTCCATATAAAATATATTATATGCATATATACTGAATCAAGTTACACATCATCACATCATCAAGTTAGTTATTTAGACACTCAAAATGTCCTTTAGGTGTGAATGATAATGATTCAAAGTATTGTTAATCTGTAGTTTTTCTTCAGGGAAAGGCTTGAAAAATAAACTCAAACTTTAAACTAAGCCAGCGCCTTGCAAAAAACTAAAAACAAAGAAGCTGTAGCGCTTTCTGTTTGTCTCCTCCTTCTCTGGGCTTTTGCGTAATCATGTACAAGAGTGCAGAGAAATACAAACACATTATGTACATGTCACAGATGTCAAGTTAAATCTGCATGTTTTAACGTCCCTTTTCACCAAGAATAATACAGTGTGCGCACTGTTTACAAACACAGATGCATTTATTTTCCTCCTGTGTTCCAGATAATAATAGGCTTCCATTTTCAGCTGTCAGCTAACTCAGTTCCACTGTCAGGCCTTGTCAAGCTTGATCTCTGCACTGATAGGACTTCTCGATCTGCCACCGCCACGTTTTAATTGGCTCATTTTTATCAGTGCCTGGTTGTCAAGCCAACTCCAAGGGTTGAGCACTGTCTCTTAATGACAAGCATGAGTCAAAGCGTGCTTCCCCCCCAGGTGACGGGAGCACGCCTCTGCATCAATTCCATCATCATACAGAATAAATCATCAGCGGGACTTGAGGAGAGCATGCCCACGCATAAAGACAGAATAAAGCAAAACAACGGGGAAGAGCTGGGCACCAGGAAAACAAGATCATGGAGAGATTCATATTCTTTAAAAAGGCGGGGGTTGTGCCCTGACTGTTAATGTAAACACAAGCTCTTTATGCATCTCCAAGCCTCAGTCAAGTCCTCTTCATTGTCATTGCACGGCTTTAGAATGAATCATTTGACATTCGTGGGAGCTTCCTTCCTATTAGCACAGCTGTCACCCCCACCCATAAACCTAATGTCTTTTCAGCTCAAATGAGGTAATAATTTAATGCTGCAATTAAAATCAGTCATCAGCAATTTTACTGCGTTTGTCAACATTCATCTATCATGGTCCAGTTGTATTCAGTGATATTTCATCAGGGATGTTCAGCACAAATCCACTATTCTGCATCATTGAATAGGTTTTTTTTTTTAAATTCCTCATTGTTGTGCTCAGTTTGCTCTCCATTTGTGGAAAATGGGAGCTATTCAGACTGACCGCGCTCATTTTTCCTTACTGCACAGCATATGCGCGTGCATGCATGCTGATCTATTTCTGAAGACAACCACATAATATATGTGCTACAGAAAAAAAATGCTTTATTAATGCTGCAGCATTTGGAATCTGTTGTTTGCGGATTCTTTTACAGACAAGTTGAGATTTATAATCAAGCAGTATAAAGATTTTTAACCCAGACCATAATGAAGAGTGTGTGACATTGTTGTCTTGGTCTGTGTTGCAGTTTTTATTGCTCATCTTTTCCTGTCTGAGAAAGGCTGCTTGGGACTACGGCCGCCTGGCTCTACTGATGGAGAATGACAGGTAAATCCCTCACTTGATAGCCCACACGACAATATCTGATACACTCTGTTAGCCATGGCAACACTTAACATGGAGTAATCATTCTCAGTGGAGAGAGAGGCTTGATGCTGTAGCTCCCTCTGCTGCATGTAAGCGGTAATGGAAAAATACTGTAGGTAGCCTTTGCCTGGTTATACTTTAAACGCTGACGGTGCTTTACTCATATTCTGTATACAGTGAAAGCAGAATTCCAAGTAATAAACATTGCTACATGGTCAGTATTTATTCATTAAATTTACTGCTAATTGACCAGTACTTCAATACCACCAAGGTTATGAAATTAAATGGAAACGGACATTTAAGCGTTTTATCTATCACACCTCCTACGGCCAATTTAGAATGACCAGATCACTCAGTGCGTATACTTTCCTCCAGGTCCACCCAACAGACTCTGCAGCAGTTTTCTTTTGCTTGATCTGAATATCCTCTTCAGGGGAATGTGGCCTTGATTAGTTCTGCCTGACCAATGGCGCCCTCGTAGCACTTGAGGGCAAGCAGCATCTGTTTGTTTCGCCAGGCGGTCAGCTCTCATTGTAATTCAATTATGCTGCTTAATCTGACATGTGTTGAACTGTCGGTGTTATAGCCTGCAGAGACAATCCACAAATTCAGCCATTGCAATTGTTTTATTAGACGGGTATCTTCTGTGTATGCACAGATGCATTTCAGACAGTCACTGGGACTGCAGCAGTTGCATTACATTTTGGTGTATTGATTAAAACATCTCAGGCCACAATCACTGAGATGATGTTTCTTTGTGCGCGTTATCTTCCTGATCCAGTCTCACGTCCCTGTTTTACGGAGAACCAAGTGAGAAAGAGAAGTCCCCTTCAGAATCCAGTCCCTCCGACTCTGAGACGAAGGACATGGTATGCTTAAATCTTATGTTACATCTTTTAACACATGCCTCATTTATTTCCCAAATTGTTCACATTATTATTATTATTATATTTGCAGTAATATTAGTAGTAGTATTTATTAGATATCTAATAACACAGTAATTGCCAAAGGGCCACATGTAGTGATAAATCCACAGAAACATGTTTCTGCAGTTTAGGTGTTTTTGGGTTTTTTTGTTTGGTTGGTTTTTTTTGGAGCAGATGAAGTGATCTCCTCATCAGACTAATTTAAAGCCACAACAAACAATAGTTTTCAGTTCCTGGCAGAAAGTTATGATGAACTCACTGCATACTCATGTACCAAAAAAGAGATCAGATTTTGAACACAGTTTGGAAAGTTAGCAGTCAGGCATGTGATAAATTAAAGCTGATGTTGGTACTTGTCTGTTGGACGTGTAAAACACATTTGCTAATCTTTGGTCAGTTCTGTGATGACTGGAAACTTCTGAATAAGCTCTTTTTGCTGACTCTGAGCTTGTAAACTGGATTACTGGCTCAGAAAAGAGCAGTGGTTCATCTCTTTGACACAAACTCCTCTTCATCTTCAGTTCTGACCATGAAGAGGCTTTGCCTTCAAGGTCACAACTTCAAACACCCAATGGGAATTTTTTCCCGGTTCTCTTCTCTGCTGGACAATCCGGGTCATTATTTATGCAGTCATGTGTGAGAGGAAAAACGTTTTCACAGGACTCCATGCAATCCTATGAAAAACATAGTTACTGTTTAAATAGGAATAAAGAGGTTAAAGTGCTGCCGATCAGTTGATCATCAACCACCTCTGTGGCCAACTCTGTAAAAGCAGATGTTTTGGCACTTTGCTGGTCTCAAGAATCCAGGTGTGTGATAACACAGTGTCACAGTCTTCCCAGAACTGGATGCCTCAGCAAATTAACCCCAAGGTCAGACCATGATATGCACAGAGAATTTGCATAAAACAGCACAGTACATCACAGTACATTTACAAAAAGACTTAGCAAGTATATCTTGTTGGATGGGTTGTCAAACCTCTTCTCTGTAAAATGAACATTACATCATGGTTCAGGTTTGCAAAATTGCATCTGATGAAACTTCTGAAACAATGTCCTTTGGCATGTGAGACCAAATTGGAGCTGTTTGGCCATAATGCACAGTTCCACATTTGGAGAAAACCAAACTTGCAGTAGCATATCCGCACAAGCACCTCATACCAACTGTCAAGCACAGTAGTGAGGTAATGATTTGGGCCTGTTTTGCAGCCCTGAATGAACTGAAGCAACGCTGTAAAGAAGAGGCCAAAATTCCTTCACGGTGATGTGAAAGACTCTTAAAGTCCCACAGAAAACAGTTACTTCAAGTGCTGAAGGTAGTTCCATGACCTTGTTACGTAACCATAAGGAGTGCTTAGTTTGTCACAGGACTGTATAGAGTCCTGTGATTTTTTTTCTTCAAATCATTGTAGCAGTTATCTGCAAAGCAATAACCATGTGGTGCTGGTCCTCCCTGCGGGCCCGGTGCCCTGTCCCTGTGCCTAGGTCACTGTGGTGGGGTGGACGCCAGCATAACACCCTGGTTGCGCTGGCTGGTGTCCTTCCTGGCTTTAGGTCAGTTTCCTGTGCCTCGGCTCATGCTGTGCTGTGGACCCCTCTTTCTGGGTGCCCGTGCTGCCTGGGTGGGACTGGGATGTGCTGTCTGGCTGTCTTATTGTGGAGACCTTCCTACATGTTTCTGGATCTACACTCGGGGTACACTGTGGGTTCTCATCACCACTCTGTGTTGTGATGTTTGGACTCTAGTGATTCTGGTGACTTTGTGGCGGCATTCTCACAACATAAATCACCACACTGTCTGGTCTGGTTTCTGCTTGTTTCTTTATTTTTGTTCAAGTGTTTGGTTCCCGGGTTTCACAGAGATGCATTTTGATGCGTTTGAAGGGATTTGGATATTGGAGAACACCTGAGGCCACCCCCACCCCCGCCAAAAAAGAAATAAACCAGCAAAAATATTTGATCATAAAACCACAAAATATATTTTTATGGTGGAATAATTCCCACAATGCTTGGGTGCATAAAGGTGCATCTTCTATTAGTAAAAATACTACCACCATATTATAGGTACTTAATGTGGACGAATGTGCCCTGAATTACATAGTATATCATCTGATTATTATTACTCATGCATTAATGTATAAGTAGGGTTTTATTATTGCAGAAAATTTAACTCATTTTGAACGTTTCATATCCAGCTACAGTGAATGAATGTTTTCATTATGGATTTATCTGCCAATTATTTTGATTCTGAGAGATTTTAATAAATGCTCCAAATGTTTTGTTAATGATTTGCTTGACTTATTGGCACACACACTAAAGCTGAACTTGTATAAGTTGTTTGGTAGCTTTATTCATAACAAAACATTACAATTTTGAGGTCTTTATGTGTTTTGTGTGCGAAAACCATAATTTGCAAAGTATCCAGCAAGTGAAGCACTCAGAGAAATGTAGTGAAGTAAAAAGTCACTGTTATCCTTTGGGATGCAGGGGAGAAGAAACAGAAGAACCTAAAATTTGTCCTTAAGTACAGTAGGTTACTTGAGTAAATGCACTTAGTTACATTTCATCACTGCGTTAAAGAGCTGCACAAGACAAGCTTAAACTTGAAACTTTGCATATGTTTCCCTCTTGGTCAGTGAATCATGTTCGGCTTTATGTTTTTGGCATGCGTATGTGTTCTCATGGATTTGGTGGTGAAACACATCCAAACAAAAACAACAGTCTGCTCACCGAGTGGCTCCGCAGTGCCAGTAGTGGTAAAAATACCACAGCATATTTTTATTCACTATAATAGTATAATTAGGGCAAAGAGGCACAGTGTTTGAGGAGGAGAAGGGCAGATTCCAGTCATCGTTACACTGCAAATTATGAAGGAGAGAGCCTCATTTTGAAGAAACACTATCATTACCAATAACATTGATGTTAGACAGTCTGCCACTCTTCCTGATTATGTTCTTGTGTATTTACACTGATTATACCAAGGTGTCACAGTTAATTTCCCAGTGATATATTGAAGTCTTAAAAAAGCTGAACTTCTGTAATAAAGTCAAGTCGTCTAAGATGGCACAAGGTCAACAGTTGTAAGAGGAAAGTTTGGATCATGACTCAGCTGGACTGTCTCTGACTCCATGGCACCTGAGTGATAGACTGAGGTCATTCCCTGCATGTTTATAACAGTGTAAGTCAAAGAGTCAGACTGGAGTCATCGCCCTGTGCCTGCACACAGCTGAGGCTGCAGTATACTGATTACAGCTCCAGACCTATTAAATCTCCCTCCCCGTGTCACTTTGCAGACTTTGTTGCTATTCAAATGGAGGTTGCATACAAGTCACCAGATATGTTTGCAGACATGTGTAATATATCTTCAATAACCACTTCACTGGCTGTTTTATGATTCTTCTTTCAGGGTTTCTGCTCGTGGCTTTCATCTCTTTACCATATGAAGTAAGTAAACATAAAGCAGCTGCTCCTATAATTATTTCATCCTTCTCTCGTCTTAGCTTCCAACCTTTCTGGCCTCTTGTCTTCAAACCTGATGTCACCATCAAATGTAAAGTCTTGTCTTATATCTTATTTAGAAAACAAAAAAAACAAAAAACAACAGTCTGGACTCATGTGACCACTGGTGCCACGGTTTCCTGTTGAATATTTGCACTTGCTCAAGTCTGACTGCACACAACAGATTTAGAGCTGTAAAAAAGTAATTTCCGTGGTATCCATGGTTTCCATAGTATTATGGTGGCCTCTGTTTTTAGCTCTCCTGCCAGTGTCTCACCCTGGGATCCCAGGCAAAGTGAAAACCCACCCTGCGAGTTCTCAATGTGTGGGCTACCATGAGACCAGCCTTTTCTTTTTCTATTTTATGACACTGGGTTTCCTGAACCTCCCTGATCTGGTAACCACAGATTTTGACACCAAAGTAGTGGTGCCACAGTTTTACTCATGATGAGGTAGAAGCTGTAGGCCCATTTATCCAGGTTCGGCATGTATGGAACTACTAACATGTCAAGAAAAATGTGCAGTATCTGAAATGTACTTATCGTGCTATGTGGAAAATCTCAGCATTCACGAATTCCCAGCGTGCTCCTTCTTTCTTTTGTTGCAGGGATGAGGAGATCCGTAGCAAATGTGGCATTGATGCCGTGACATACTTGTCCTTCCAACGCCACATCATCCTGCTCATGACGGTGGTTTCTCTGCTGTCTTTGGCCGTAATCCTGCCGGTCAACATTTCCGGGAACCTCTTGGGTATTTTGGTCTTGACATAATATTTTAGCTACCTCACTGAAAAGTCAAGGGATATCCTTAACCTCAGGGGACACACACTGGACCCTTTGTAGGAAGAGACATTTGCCTGCACAGGTCACAATCACACACATGTTTACACTAAAGGGTTAACTGGTTAAATGCACAGAAACTTTGCCTTTTAACAATCTGTGGTACAGCTGACTTTAAACCAACCAAATCTCTTGCAAAACTTAAAACAAGTCAAAAGGTAATTTAAACCAAAATAAACGCTGCTTACATGCACAAAGGCTGCACTTCATCTAAAAGGAGGCACTAGCATACTGGTGGCAAGTCATCAGGCACTCACCCAAGTCAGATTATAGAAATAGAAAGTGCTTAATTTCCTCTTAACATACACATGTAGGTGCCAGGGGTGGGGCGGTCCACAAAACAGGCTGCTAAATAGCAGCAGAAATGACTTTTGGCAGTTGTGTGTTTATTTTGTAAGAAGTGTTGAGGAAGCCTTTCCACAACAGGATGAAGTATATGAGGAGCGGGGCTTTCCACAGCAATGTTTCTATTACTGCTGGTTGTCATCATATGGACCAGTGTGTCACCGTAATTAAATATATATAACGAACACTTATAGGCAGGCTGCCATGGTGACAACCAACAAAGGGTTTCCAAGTTAAAACAGAGCAGTTTGGCATTTTTGAACTTGAAGTCATTGAGATGGGAGATATTTCATGTGACTGGATGGAAAACATTTTCTCTGAATAGTGGCATTGCTTTATTTTCTGCCCTCTGCCAGACAAAAGAGGAGGGGTTTCCTTTAAGTCATTACAGAGATTAAAACGTCTCGCTCTCTGTCACGTTTTATTATTCTTACAGGAGACAGTCCTGAAAACTTTGGAAGAACCACACTGGCGAATGTTAGTGCAAAGTAAGTCTAACGATGCAGGCATGACATCAGATCTCATGAAACAGCCCAGAGCTGTGAACTCATCTGGGCTATCTGTAATATATTTGTTTGTGTTCCTCAAAGGGACCGCTTTCTGTGGCTGCACAGCGTCTTTGCTCTGGTTTACTTCGTTATCACGTTGCTGTGTATGGCTCACCATTGGCTGCAGCTGGAATACAGAGAAGACGAGAAGGTCACCATCAGATAATCCTGTTTAACCATCAAAGTCAAATTATGAATTCAAAACAAGAAGTTACATGTTTACTATTTCAAAAAGACATTAAATAAGAGTTTAAGACTTTGCATTATGGTTGCATTATGTATTACAGGTAGCCAGGACACTGATGATTACCTCCATACCCAGGGAGATCTCTGACCCAGGACTCATCACCAAACACTTCCAGTACACACGCTTTCTTTTCTATTTTATTGTTAAGTCAAGTTAAATAATCACCCTTTGTTTGACCAGGGAGCTACGTCTATTATTTTATTCATGTATATCCACACTTAGCCAAATTCATTATAACAAACTTCCTTTCCTGTATTCACTAGTGAGGCCTACCCAAGCTGCACCGTCACTGACATCCGGTTCTGCTTTGACGTCCACAAGCTAATGAGGCTGGACTTGGAGAGGTACGGCGGCTTTTGCAGATTGGAGCATCATAGCTTTTGATCATATGGCTCTTGTCTGAGGATGCTGTGGTTTTTCCAGGCGCAAGGCGATGAAAGGCAGGCTGTATTTTGCCACAAAGGCCCAAAAGGAGGGAAAAATCATGATCAAGACTCATCCGTGTGCTCAGATCTTCTGCTGTGACATATGCGGCTTTGAAAAGGTACGTTTTATGTGATTTGCGCATGGCTTTCTGTGTCTAGTTGCAACTTCATTGTACTGCACAGGAAGAGAATCACCACTGGATGGCACTGCGATGCAAAAATAGGTAAACACAGTGACAAGGTGCTATTTCGCCAGTGTAAAGCTTGGAAACTGAGTGAGAGTGAAAGATGAAGTGAGTAATGTGTGCTCTAACTTTTTCTGCAGGTGGATGCAGAGCAATACTACAGCGAATTAGAAGAGAAGCGGACAGATGAGTTTAATGCTGAGAAGAACCGCATCTCCATGAAGAGGTTGGGCATCGCCTTCGTGACCTTTCGTGATGAGAGGATGACTGCCGTGTGAGTAAACAACTCCATGACATTGAGGTCTATGTTTGATAGGTTCTCTCATCATACAGATGCGGACACGGCAAGCCGTGACCACATGATTCACAGTGGAGTCGCTGAGTAGTGATGCAACACTTTTTGGTTTGCAGCATTGTGAAGGACTACAGTCTTACAGACTACAGCGTGAACTGTCGACGGAGACCCCAGCAGTCCAGCATCACCACTGTGGTGCAGTCGCACAAATGGGGCGTCAACTACGCACCCGCTCCAAGCGATATTATCTGGTGAGGACTGTTAATTTTATTTGAATTCACAGTGTTTATGTCCTGGTGTCTTTTAAAGCTCAAGGATCCTACTCTTGGATTTTCTCCTGATTATCTTTAAAGTCTCAATTTTCCAAATTGACAGCTGCATACTTTTTCCATCTGAAAATGAGCAATTTATCTCTATCTTGCACATCACCACGGTGAGCTGTGACCCATCCCAGCATACACTGCCTGGGTACAGCCCAGGCAGACAACCATTCACATCTACGCTACAAGAAATGTATTAACTTAACTTACTTGTCTTGTGACTGTGGTAGGAAGCTGCAGCACCCAAAGGAAATCCACACAGACACATATTTTGAGCACAATATTCAATTTTACATGGCTTGTGCATCATTTAGACACATTTCCCTGTAATTAAGCCTGACATATTTGGTATCTCTGGAAACCTCTGGATCAAGACTAAACTTCAGACCAATATTCTGTGGGCTTTAGTAATGTTTGTTGTGCAACTTTAGCTTGTGATGTTGGACCTAAGGAGTCCTATTTAGAGCAGAGGTATGTATTATGCAAATGTTGCGTACTGGCACTATTTGATCTCAGTGTTGCTTTTGATACTTTTGATCACCGTAATTTTGGTTTAGAGGTTTGGGCAGTTGGTGGAACAGCTTTGGTGTGGTTCTTTTTATAACTGTCAGGCAGGACTTTGTCGCTTAGTGGTTATAATAATTCAACTGAATCTCATCTTTTGGTGGTTCCCCAGGGTTTCTGTTGTGGGCCTGATGCTAATTGTATTGTATTTTGTGACTATCAGCCAGTATAAAGTCACTTCTTAGGTATACTGTCATACTGTCATTGTTGTGTGTGTGTGCACACATATATTAGGGATGTGCGCGATTACTCGACTAGCCGACTAGTTGTCGCTATTGTTACTAGTCGGTACCATACGCACTAATCGGGTACTCTCATTATTAAGGTTTCAGTAAACCCAGTGCTGGTAAATGTTTGTCCTAAATGTTATGCAGCCATCTGCCACCAGATGCCATTTCCGGTTT